>PVKP010031160.1:0-27223 GCA_004027715.1 Plecturocebus donacophilus | reverse complement strand
GTCACCTGGGAGGATCATAAGGAGCACCGAGCTCAGGGTCCTAGGAGTGGATGGGACTCCAGCCTAGGGATTTCTCAGTGCTCCCAGGTGAGTCTGATGCCCATCCGAGTGTGACCGCCAAGGGCCTGGTCCTTAGAGGGAGTAGAAGGTGGCTGAGCAAGTACAGCTGCCCCTGTACACATCAGCAATTGATGGAAGTGCTCCTTGCCTGTGTCACGGTAATACCAGCCAGGAGACACTGAGCCTCCTGCAGAGGTGAGCCAAAGTCAGCCCCCCACCCCTTCACCTCCTCCTCCTACACACACCAGAGATCCATTCTGGATCCATATCTGCACAGAACCCAGTGTCCTCAGCCACTGCAGGCTGGGATGCGCTTCTGGGCTCTCCACCTGTCATCCGAGGAGTGCTGTCATGGGCTCTGCCTGACTCAGGGCGAGGTCTGTGCCCTGTGTTTTGAAACGCTGAGTCTCCAGACACTCTATCCATGAAACAAACAAAATAGGGTGAGTCTATGTCCTCAATGGGAAGGCCCCAACACATGCTGTTTCCTGACCCCTCAAATTGGTGCTCCCCACCAGGACCACCACCCAGGATCTATGGTCCATAAGGAGAGGCTCACTATGGGGCCTCCTCCCAGGAGACCAAGCTTCTGTCCACAGCTTGCCCAGGGCTCTGACCTGGGTAGCATCCAAGAAGAGGTACAAGAATGCCTGGTCAGGGACTGGGGTCTCTGCCTGGCCTACCTAAGGGCGCCCTCAGCTGCGGGTCCCCTGACGGGATGAACACAACAGGGAGGGGATGCCACTGAGCGTCCACCCCCACAGCCTGTCTGTCTCAATTGGGCTGGACAGCTCCTCCAGCACTCAAGATGTAACTCTGCTTCCTCCCAGCCTGAAGCCACGGCAGAGGCTGGGTGGGGGCAGGTGTGGATGGGTCGACTTGGCCAGACAGGGCCCTAAGGTGCCACCTTGCCTGGGTGCCCAGCCCTGACTCCAGGACAAGGACCACCCTCCACACCAACCGCACTTTCCAGCCTGCCCTGTCTGCTCTGAGCCACCCCCTCAGCCCACTGTTTCTTCCCTCTGCTGGACGCCCACCTCCGATGCCTCCCTGCAGCTCCATGTCAGCTATATGCTGTCTCTGTCTTCTCATTAGAACTTTAGGCACACTCTAGATAACATCTCTTTCTCTATTTGGCTGCACACATTTATAAACTACTTTAAAAAATTCCTCTCCTGCAACATCAAGCCACCAAGGGGTGGCTGGTAGGGCAGCACTCTCTGGGCCAGGCCAGCAGGGGTGCATGGGAGGGGGCTTGTGGCAGAGGGGCAGGGGTGGGCCACTCCCTAGCTGCATTTAGGACTGTTTAGCAGACAGGTGACAGGGAATCTCCCACAAGGAGAGAGTTGGAAATAAGAAACAAGCTAAAGCCAGGGCTTTGGGGAATGGAGCTCAGATCCCCAAAACTTAGCATGTAGAACAATGTTTATGAATCTTACTGGGCATGAGACTCACCTGGAAGAGATAAAAACACGGTTTCAAGGCCCCTCCCCAGAGAGTCTGCCTGAGTATACGCAGCCGAGGAAGCTGCTCCTTCAGCATGGCCTGTTAGGCCTGCAGTGTGTTCCCAGGAAATATTAGGATTCACTCTGGGTGGCTGACAAAATATTAGGGAAAATTACAAATAAGATTATAGTGTCAAATCTTCTGGAAGGCCAAAAGGTTTTAACTAAACAGGCTCAGTTCTTACATTAGAGCATTAAGTCATAGAAGTGAAGATTAGGATAATAAAAGCTTCCCCAGTTAAGTCTGTTTACCCCACCTCCTTTGTCTCTGCTCTATTTACTCATGTAAACTTTGTGCTGGATGATCCTCTCAGGGGAGGTCAAAGGAAAATTACCCATTGACGGTGTTTATTCTGGGTCCTGGAACCAAGACCTTTCAACATTCATAAAACCACTCTTTTAACCATGTTAATTATTCACAAGGATATTAACTTAGAACCTGTTATTAAATCTATAAATGTGAGGAGGAACAGAGAGTTGTGGTCAGTTAGCTGCAATCGCCCTCTAAGAGCAGCTGATGACCTCCCTAGCCTACTTGAATTCACTGTACTCTGGTGTGTGAGAGTGTATTTCATTCATCTGTCGCTGTGTCAGGGTCTGCAGGACAGACCTCCATAGGTTATGATCAGCATCTCAGGTGGTAACCCCGATGTGATACTCACCACCAGGAAAGATTATGGAAGACTGGATTAAGAGAAAAGCAGAATCCAGGGATGAGTAAGGTCAGACAGCCAAGGCCAGAGCACAGGTCCTGAGACTCAAGCAGACTCTCTGGGAAGGGGCCTTGAAATTTGCATTTTTATCTCTTCCAGGTGAGTCTTATGCCCAGTAAGATTCATAAACATTGTTCTACATGCTAAATTTTGGGGATCTGAGCTCCATTCCCCAAAGCCCTGGCTTTAGCTTGTTTCTTATTTCCAACTCTCTCCTTGTGGGTGCTTCCCCATCACCTGTCTGCTAAACAGTCCTAAGTGCAGCTAGAGAGGTCCTGAGGTCCAAGCTGGCAGGAAGCACAGGGGAGGCAGGAAGGCTGTGAGTGGGACATGGATCCTAAAGCCACCAATCTCTGGGCATGACTTCCTGCAGTTCTGAAATCCCCCAGCTTTTAGGTCAACCCTTGAAATGCGAGCAGGTCATACAGAACCTTGGGCCCTATGAAATCTTCCTCCTTGGAAGTAGACTCTTAATTTATAGAGTTGAGAGTCCACCTGAGAGGAAAGGAACTGGATTTATTGCTGGCAAAATATGAAGGATGTAACATGATACCTCTTCAAGTCTCCTTACACATTTTCACAGACCAGAAAGTAATTGCCTCCAGAGGCGAGACCCTGATAGGTTAGGGGAGGAATCCTGCCCGCCAGCTAGGAGGTGGGGGTCTGGGGCCAGGTATAGCTGCGGTAGGGATGCAGGACAGACCAGACTCACAAAAAGAAGTCATGGCAGGGCCCACCAGGCCCAGGGACTGCCAAATAAGGAAGCCACAGAAACAGAGGGAAGGTGGCAAACAGGGCGGAAGACAGCCGAAAACTTGCTCGTTACAAAGGCAGGAACCCTACTCTGTTCCCAAAGGTCTAAAATCTCTCCAGAGTCTAGCCGTGTCCACGCAAGGCTTCCTCTGGGTGAATCAGGCACAATGAGGGCCCAGCATGAGTCACTCTCACTCCAGCCTGGCATCTTCCCTTCGGGGCCTTTCTGGAGACAGAAAACTGTAGCCAAATTAGGATACTCTAGGGATCTGAAGGCACCAAGACCTGCTGGCCTGTGACCAGGAGCATCCAGATTTTCCACCTGATTTGGAGTGATCCTTAAGTCATCCGACTCTCATTTCCCTCATGGTGAAGGGTGTTTATCAAAGCCCAGTGACTTGTGCTGAAGATCGCCAAACAATGTCTGTGTGATATCAAAGCCGTGCTGGAAGAAGAGACGTTTATTCTCCCAACTAGTGGTTCAGGAGAAGGAGGTGCGGCCCCCACAGCACTCAGAAAACTGTCGTCCACCAAATAATCACACAATTCATGCAAATGAACACTGTGGGAGGTGCCTCAAATGAGAGAACACACACATTCCTTGCTCCTGGGGATGCTGACAAAGCTTCTGTGAGGAGCTCACCTTTAAACTAAGGTCTGGAGGACAAGTACATGCCAACAGACCAAAGAGGCAGTGGACGGTCCTGGGGGCAAACAGAGCAACATGCAGACACCTAGAACAGGGGCTCATGGTGAGATCTGCCTCATGAGAGGTACTGGCCAGAATGGGGAGGGCTGTGGGCCAGGTAAGGATCTAGTCTCTCTTCTGAAAAAAAATGCAAGCATGTAAAGAAGAATGTAGAGCCATGGAAGGATTTTAGGCAGGACAGCAGCACAATGAAGCTTTAAAAAAGGCCACGCTGGCCACAGGCAGTGCAGGGAGAGGCTTGCAAGTAACAGGACCAGTGCAGAAAGGCGTCCTAGCCATTTCCACCATGCAGGAGAGGGCTGCTGCGGCTCTGACTGAGATACTGGCTGTGGATTAAGACAGATATGTCTGAGACCACTGACAGGCAGAATCAGCAAGGACAGACTGCATCTGGAGTAGATGAGGGTTTGTTGTCTCCACAGTGATATCCTAACAGGAGGAGCATGGGAACGAGGTGTGACTTAGAGCTCCAGAATCAAGTTCCATTCTCAGGAAGACAGTTGGCTGTGTGTTTCTGGAGCTGAGAACAAAGCTCTAGGAAGAGATTTCAGTGTCTGTGTCAGCTTCACACGGGAGCTCACAAACCCAAAGTCCTGAATGAGGCAGCCAGAGGAGAGCTCCACGTAAGAAAAAGCCACAGCCAGGACTGAGTCACGATTGCCCCCTATGGACAATGAGCCTCACAGCTGTGTCCAGTGCAGGGGGAACCAGGAGAGAATGGGGCCTGGAGGCCGAGAGGGTGTGTCAGGAGGAGGGAACAGTTATAAATGGCAAAAGCTGTTGAGACGCTGGAAAAGAGAGATGAGAGAATTCCAAGGGCTGTACTGAGAGATCATCCCAAAAAGGCTGGAAAGTCAGTAGACAACAGTCTACAGGGACATTGGGTTACATGTGAAAACAACTGGGGTGAGTTAGGAGATGTTAACGCTTTTGAATGTGTGAGAAGTAGGATTGGAGCTGTGCTGGGGATGATCATGGTGGCTTGAAAGGAGAAAAACAAAGCTAGGAATGCCATTCTCCCCGTGATGATACCATCTTGTAAGAAATAAGGCAGTGCAGGACAAGGCTGAAGAAGTCCAGGAATGGACGGGAATGATCAAACCACAGCCACTGAGTTCGTGGGAACTGACTTAAGGGGTGACTCCACAGATAGGGAAACAAGAACGGCTTGACTTACTGTTTGAATAGGCCACTACAGGGTGAAGGCACAGACAGCTAAGAGACTGGCAGGAAGGAGAAACAGGTTCCATGTCCCCATCAGAGTTGGATGGCCAGGGATTCTGTGCTGAGGCTATTGTCAGGGGCAGAAGTTTCAGGTCCCAGTAGGATGTCACAATATGGAGATGCCCGCCAGCCACTGTAACCTGCAGACGTATGCTGAGGACACGGGGCAAGGGAGTGTGGGGCCAGCAGGGACTACAGAATCCACTCAGGGGACACATGCAGAACGCACAGAGGGGCTGTGGCAGACACTGTGGGGACACGTGCAGAAGGCACGCAGAGCCCAGGAGGAGAGGATGGTGGGCAGCAGGAGTGGCCAGGAGAGACGGAGACAAGGGTGGATGAGGAACGGAGCCCCTGCAGAGAAAGGCAGAGAGACTGCTCCCACCTGCCATGGGGTCAGGAGGAGACAGAGGGCAAGGCTCCTGAGTCCCCTGGATTTGGAGGGCGCAGTTTCCACTCATGTGTAAGAGTAGGAGCCAGATGGACAGGGCTTTAGAGAGAGGAGGAGGGCAGAGGGAAGCAGCTCAGCACCACATCATCTGAGGATGGAGACAGGACTGCGAGCGCGATCAGCCCCAGGGCTTGGCGCAGGCCCACCAGAGGAATTCTGCAGTTGTCTGTTTTGGCCACTACTGTTTGTGTGTGTGCGTATGTGTGTGTGTGTGCGTGTGTGTGTGTGTGTGTGTGTTCCAAGCTTTATTGAAGTATAACTGACAAAGAAAAGTTGGATATTTAAGGTGTAAAGATGATG
Source organism: Plecturocebus donacophilus (assembly GCA_004027715.1). Classification (NCBI taxonomy): domain Eukaryota; kingdom Metazoa; phylum Chordata; class Mammalia; order Primates; family Pitheciidae; genus Plecturocebus; species Plecturocebus donacophilus. The sequence continues at coordinate 21,508 of PVKP010031160.1, read as the reverse complement.
TTTTGATATTGCACTGTGAGATTATCAGGATCAAGCTAATCACCATATCCATCACCACATTTTTATAAGAATACTTGAAATCAACAGTATTAGCAAATTTCAAGTGTATAATGCAGTAGTATTAACTATAGTCACCATGCCATGCATTAGGTCTTCATAATTTAATAACTAAAAGTTTCCTATCATGTTTTTCAATAAGGAAGATGGGTATAGAGAAGTCAAAATGGCCAGTGAACATGGAAAAAATAACAAGGTTAATGGCAGTAATTACCCAACATGCTAATTAAGACACTAAAACATTGTCCACCTGTCAAAGTAGCAAATGCAACCAGTTTCTGCAGACACATCATTTGGGTAGGACAGGACTGCATTATCACAGGACGGCATTTTCCCTGGCTGTCACTGCTGCCATGGTGACTCTCCGGGCCCCTGCTGTGGGCATGCCCGGACGCAACTCCCCGCCTCCTCACTTCCCTGTGGTGTGGGCTGCTTCCTCTAGAGCTGTAGCTGCACTTGAGCCAGAGTCAGACACAGAGGCCTCCGAACCCCGAAGATGTTGCAGGGTCCCCGGGGCTGCAAGAAGCTGCCTCAGGACATGCTTTCTGTGCAGGCGGGAGGGCAAGCTCAATCACCACTCCACGGTGTCTTAGAGATTGCCTCTAATGTCACAAGGGGGAGATAGGCCAAAAGAGCCATATTCAAGGTCTAGAAACAGAGCCAAGTGAGCACTGTAACTCAGTGTGGGTCCAGGGACCTGGCCACTCACACACAGCTGGCAGGTGGCAGAGGCGGGATTTCATCCAGGCTGCCAAAACCCAAATACAGACCCTGCCTACAGTACCTCTGCTTCTCCAAGTCCACCCTGCCTGAAGGCCAGGTGCCTTCACACCCAAGGTAGGCAGTGGTAGGAGGAAGCCAAAAATGAAACCAGGTGAGGGCCCCACATGAGCACCAGGCCCCCAGCACAGCCTCAGCACAGCCTTGCCCACGTGAGCCTGTCAGACATCAACGCAAACCACACATCATCTTGTGCACAGCCAGCCCCTGGGCAAGGGCACACCAGAGCACATGGTCACAGAGCAGGGTGGACAGACAAGGGCACACTGTCCCTGCTGGGGAGAGTATGCTGGGGCCAGGGTTGCTACCAACCAGCCTGGGCCAGGGAAACTATTCAACTTTTTTTTCCAGCAAAAACAATGACAATTTTCTGTTCATTGTCACTTCCTAAGAACAGTTACGGGACAAAGTCTGGGCTGAAGTAAACAGCCTGGGAGCCAAAGTCCTCTGGCTCCAGTGAGCACGTTAGGCATGATTCATCTGGTGAACATTCTCTTTCTAAAGAGGGAAGGCCAGGTTAAACAAGGGTTTACACAAAGCTGTCTTCCTGTGGCAAACAAAAGCTTGGGCTGGGCCAGCCATCAGTCCAGGCTCAGAAGAGCTCCCTAACTAAGTCCACGTGTGGCTCCCATGCAACCCTCCCAGATGAAACCTGGGGAAGATCTGATGATGATGGTGATGATGATGATGACATGGTGTTCTTCCAGAAGTGCCTAAAATGTTCCAGGAGAGTCTTCCCTAGGAAGCAATATTGTCCTGGCAAAGCAATAGGATCAGGAAACCTTTTAGTCTCGATCAGGGTAGGGAGGAGAAGGCACCTTTAGGAGTGAATGAAGCACCGTGAGCCCCAGAGGGAGCCAACATGCAAGTCATGGTCTGAAGACAACCCTGGAGGGAATGGGGCTCAGGACCACTGAGGGGACACAGAGAGGAGGCAGCAGAGGGATGGGTGGCACCATGATCTGGGTCCAGGCAGCAATGTCAAGTGGCAATGGCCATCTTGTGCTTGGTGGTTACACTAAGGCCCAGATCAGTACCGAGCAAGTGGTCTACTGAGCAGGTGGGGTCTGAAGAAGGTGTTTCCTGCCTGATCTTGTCATCCAGGCTCACATTTCGGACCAACTCCCATCCTACCTTAAATTGCAATCTACATCCTTCTCAGGAAACAAGAAATCCCTCAGTGTGCACAATGCTTTCTTTGCCATATTTGCATCACCCATGTCTTGCTCTATGATTTGGGGATTATGTCCATTGTTGGTTACACTGCCACCCCTCAGTTGGAGCATGCATCAGCTCCTGATCTCCCCGCAGGCACCTCAGCAGTGCCTGGCACACAGCAGGTGTCCACAGTACTTGTCGAACGCAGAAGTAAATGAACGGCAGGAGAGAGTCACCCAGCTGGCTTGGATCTGGGCTGGCCCAGCTGGTGGTCTACACCGTGATTTGCTGGATAATCCATGCAGCTTTCCTGCATAGACACAGATGCAGGCCCTCTGTCCAGACACGGTGCTCCCTCCATCATTGATGGGAACCAGATGGAGTCTCGCCTGTAACATGACTGAGCACTAATTTCAGTAAAGTAAATGAATTACCAAAATGTAGTCATTATCATCTATCTTCTTCTTAGTGACACACTTGGCAGGCTGTTATAAACCAGGGCTTGAAGAGTGAATGTGAATTTACAGACCTCTCAGCTCTGCCCACAGGACCCAAATCTGGCAGAATTATCATCTCTATTGAGCTATTACAACTGAATGATGAGCGCTCCTACCCTCAGATTTACCCTTAATGTGGTAACCAAACTATAGGCCATCTGATAATTCATCCTAGGACATCAGACTTGGAAAGACCTTTAAGGTCATCTAAACAAATTCCATCTGCTTGAAACCAATGCCACTATATCACAGCTACCATTCTTCTGCGCCTGGGCCAAAGCCCAGCTCACAGAACTCACTCCACTCAAACAATAGTCCCATTCAAAAGTGGAGTATCCTACTCCTAAAGCTGAGTCAGCCCTGAAAGGTCTGAGGGCTTGAGCGACCTAGCTGTGGCATGACAAGTGACTTTCAGAACTGTTACTCAAACAGAACAAACAGAAGGTGTCTGACTCCAACCCAGCACTCCCAATCATCACGCTTATCACCAATTTCTGAATTCTGGAGGAAATTGCCAATAGAAATGTAGACAATTGGTAACTCCTAGGTCCATGACACTTGACTCACCAATCTTAACAACATTAAAAGCAAGAAGTCTAGATATCGTTTCTTCCTGATGTGATGAAGGTGCAACAGAAAATGCACAGCATTCATAGGAAGTGACTTTGCCAAAAAAAAAAAGACCTGAGTTTAATCAGTCCTTGGAGGATATAACCACCTGCAGGAAGCATGGAAGATAAATCTTCAACAAGAGGGCATTTGGCTAAATCCAGAACATAACCCACTCTACAGAAAAATGACCCGTGACCAAGTTTTTCAACAAATAAATGCATTCTAAAACAAGAGGAAGAGGTATTACAGATTTAAAGAGACCTAAGAGACATGTCACCCAGCCACAGTGTGTGGACCTTGTCTGCATCCGGAATCCAGCAAAGCACCTGCAAAATGACAATGATTTTTATCTTTAGCTGAGATTCATTTATTATGACTGCAGTATACTATTCCATTCTATATCTTTTTCCATTTTATTTTTTATAGATTTAGGGGGTACAAGTGCAGTTTTGTTACATGGACAGATGTCATAGTGGTGAGGTCTGGGCTTTTGGTGTAATCATCACCTGATTAGTAGACATTGTTCCATTAGGTAGTTTCTCATCCCCCCCTTGCCCTCCCACCCTCCCACTTTCTGAGTCTCCAGTGTCTGTTATTCCACACTCTATGTCCATGAGGACACATTATTTAGTTCCCACTTGTAAATGAGAACACACAGTATTTGACTTCCTGTTTCTGGGTTGTTTCACTTGAGATAATGGCCTCCAGTTCTATACATGTTACTGCAAAAGACATGATTTCATTCTTTTTTATGGCAGAGTAGTATTCCAGGGAGTGTGTGTGTGTGTGTGTGTGTGTGTGTGTGTGTGTGTATACATATATATGTGTGTATATATATATATATATATGCACCATATTACATATATATGCACACATACCATATTTTATGTTGTAAAATACACACATATTTTATGGTGTGTGTGTGTTTGTGTGTGTGTGTATAACAATACCAATATGATATGTATACACACACATACGCATATATATATACACACACACACACACACACCATATTTTCTTTAACATCTGTTGGTGAACAAGAATAAAACTGGGCCCATATCTGTTATCATATACAAAAATCAACTTAAAATGGATTAAAAAATTAAAAGTAGGCATAGAAACTATAAAAATTCTAAAAGAAAACTAAGGAAAAACTCCTCTGGACATTTGTTTGGGTGAAGAGTTTATGACTAAGAACTTAAAAGCAAAGGCAACAAAAATAAACAAATGGGGTTTTATTAAACTAAAAAGCTTCTGCACAGTAAAAGATACAGGCAACAGGGTGAACAAACAACCTAAAGATTGGGAGAAAATATTGGCAAAGTATGTATTCATAAAAGAACAATTTTGATGTGAATTTTTACATGAATACTTACTAAAGTATGAATGGTTGTTGTATTTGATGGGAAAAGAATATAATGGTTATGTTTTCCAAGAATCATTTTCTGTGAAAGATATATACTGAAGTATTTATGAACAAAATATGATATCTAGAATTTGCTTTAAAATACTCCAGGAAAAAAAAAGAGTAAACAGGTAGATGAAATAAGAATAGCTAAGTGCTGATCATTATTAAAAATAGGATATGAACAAGTGAGGTTTCATTATACTATTTGTTCTACTTCTACATATGCTTAGTATTTTCCATAACAAAGTTAAATTTAAAAAGAAGTGATGACACCCAGGAATAGAATCTTAAACCCCAAAGCAACATTGTACTTTATATGGAAATGGTCACACTCTCCCATTGAAAAGCTTTCTCATCACAGGAGCTAAAGTTACCAATTTAGAGGAACCGAAGGGTCTTCAACACAGTGAGAGACTCCCGAGGAACATACCACAGAAACCAAAAGTACAGTGGCTAAGAGATAAAACCATGGAAAATTTAAGAAAAGATGTATGTTGTAAAATAGTAGTGAAACATTTAAATATACATAATGAACTGGGAAAATATAAAGTACCTGTCAAAAAATCTTAACATTATCATTACATTTAAAATCTCATAAGCCTCTAAGAAACAATAGACTATTGCCTCCAGAAGGGCAATAGATATGAGCAGAAAGTTTGTGGGAGGGGAAAGGAAAGGTATAAAGATAGTGAATATGTATTAGGGAAAAAACAAGCGGACAGGTTCACTTGCAATAAAGTCAGCACATACTTAGAAAGCACATTAAGGTCTACACGTTATTGGCAAGATGAGTGCACTGAAGAACACCACATAGTCTCCCGGTGGCGGACAGTTCAGGGAAGCTGGTCTTCCGCCACACTGCTGCTTCACACTCCCTATTTATATCTAGCAAAAGCTCATTAAGGCTCTTTGTTCCAGCAGTTCTTCTTGCAGCTATTTATTCATAAGAAGTAAAAATAAGCAAAGGTTAGTCTTACCTACAACAGAAAGTACAAGCAGTTTCCTCTGGCGCTATGTAAAAATTCGTGCACGATTCAAGATGATGAGCCCTTGCCTTGGAGTCAGAGGCTTGAATCCTGGTGCTGGCCTACATTCAGGACTTGCCTTCTTCTTATCCTGTGGGCTAAAAGTTTGCACTTAAATCTACAGCTGCTGAAAAACTAGAATAGATCTAGAAGATAAAGCGTTTACTTTTGCTAATATATATATATATATATATATATATATTCTATTAAAAACCTGCTTATTCAGTAGGTACCATTTTGTGCATAAGACTAAAATAATAAAAATAATGATTTTCTTCAGTCTTGAGTCTTGAATCTCAGAATCTTCCTCTGTATGGTGAACACACTGGGATAGTTTTAGGAAACACTTCCATTGGCCAGTACTCTTTGAGTTCTAATCCGAAATGAAAATCATACCCTTGTATGATCCAAGACATAGAGATAAAACCAGACTCCCTAAGATGTCGTCTTGGAATTTTCCAGAAGATTAACTTTTCTCAAGCCTTAGATTGCTACAGGATTGACAGCATGGGTTTACAGCCATAAGAGGACATTACCAGTTGAGAACCCATGGACTTAGGGGTGAAACTGCCTGCAGCTTGCTTCTATTTGCATTTCCCTGAGGTGAGCAAATCTGTGCCAGAAGGAGTTGCCCAAGTCTCCATTCTAGAGCAAATGGGCTATTTTGAGTGCTGTAATGCAGGAGGAAAGCAGCTCCATGCCTCCATGGAAACCCAGCCTGAAGATCTCAAGATCTTGGTCCTTGGAGAAGTAGATCCATGGCACTGGACCCCACACTGTGCAGCCCATCTAAAGGTCAATGGCACCTGTGTAAGAGATATTAAGGAGAAGCAACGATACACAAAATCAGTGCATCTATGAGCTAACTCCTGTGGTGAATTTAAGGAAAAGCCTTGGTGTTCCAGATTAAAATTGAAGTAGAATGCTGCAGCGTTTCCAGAAACATGAAGCACTGGTTGGTCCCCAGGACAGGAAATACCGATGTTTACTTTCAAGATGGAAACAATGACTTCTGCCCACTCTCCACCCTCCTTTCTTACACTTAGAAATCTGGCATTAAAATGAAAGGCAAACCAAAGAAGAAATGGTAGGTGACAGTCAGAGAAAAGACCATGTCAACAAAATCCTGGCTCCAAATTCTGAGCCCTGGTACTCAGAATACATATACAGTTTGATGCAGAGAGTGATATTAGGATCTAGGAACACATTAGAGAATATTTGAGTAAAGGAAGCACTGGACCAGGAGAGCCAGGCTGCCCTTGGAATCACTGGGGAAGGAGCATCTTGATTACATTTGCTTACCAGGATTACCCTCCTGCAGGTTAATCAATACCTAATAGGATGCTGAAGAGTTTTTTTTAAAAATGTTCAATCAGAGGCCCATTTAAAAAAATGTATGTTCACTGTTGTTAAGGCACACAGCTGATTTTGTTAATTATATGAGGCTCTGTGTCTAAAGAGCTCAAAGTTAGCATTAAACTCATAACTACTAAATTAACAGGCATATATATAACATAAACTTTCTCAAACACAGCATTTCATGTTTAAAACCCTACTTGTTCACTGAACACTATTTTATGCAAAAATATCTAAGAAAACAGCTGTCAATTAATATTTGAATAAGATACAGTCAACCTATGCCAATTAATGGAGCAATATTGGAACCTATGTCCCAGAACTAACTTGATGATCGTTCTACAAAAGATTCTGAAAGGAAAAAAGAAGACTACATATATATATGCATATATGTATATATATGTATGTGTACATACATACATATATATACACATACACACACACACATATATATACACATATACACACACACATATATATACACATACACACACACACACATATATATACACATACACACACACACACACACATACATATATACAGATTCTTTTCAGAACACTTCTCAGAAATGTGGTCCTCATCATATGAATGCAGTGTTCGTGTGTGTGCTGCCTGATTTGACTCTCAGCTTTCTGCCATTGCATTGGTGTTTTGGGGGTTTTGTTCTCATACTACATAAAAGCTTTTAATTGTTCAATGTGTGCAAAATAAAATGCAAACAGTACAACTCAATTATTTTCCTTCAAACTGATGGCCATGTTTCTCAGTTTCCATCAGTTGTTTTAACAAAAACTTTTCTATCAAAATCATCTGCAAAGAATTGAAATTACTCTTTCAACATTTGTTTTCCAAAATCCCTGCTCTGTTTTCTCTTTGAAATTCAAAATTACTAATATACCATATTGCAAATATAAATGCCTTTCTCCAGAAAGTTGTAGTGGCCAAGTAGAAATGTTTCCCTTCAGATGGAGGAAATGGCATTTTATGATTAAATTAGTTTGAGCAACACAGCTCTGCGTGTTTTATATTGCAGAGCTGTGATTTTCTAGCAGATGGTTTCAACATTTTTATACTGAGGAAAGTTTTAGTTTTCCAACCTCAGTTAAAATCTTTAAAATGTTTGCTTTGGAAGGAATTACTACACAATGGGAAAAGAACCATATGCAATACCTTATCATTTAGGAAAAATATTCCATTTTGAAACTGGATTTCATTATGGCCTGTTTTGTGTAAGCAGGCTGCAGGTTCGGTTGCTCCACACGTTGTTAGAGCTGTGCAAGTGTCTGCTTTTCGTTACCCTCCCCGCACCGCCTGGCCCTCTGAACCCCAGCGCCTGCATCTGTGCACATACATGCTGTGATTCATTACAATAACAGGAATTTGCTGCTGTTATGATTGAGATAAATCAGCTTTGTGGTCTGGGCAGCCATTCTGATAACCATGGCTCCACCTCAAATTTGCTGCCTGGCCTTAAGTCATCTGCAATACAGTCTGGTCGACGAAGCAAACACACAGATACTATATTTTCTTAGGAAGTAAAATAAAATAGATACTGTGGGCCAGGAATTTAACTAATACCTTTCCCTACATTAATTAATTTAAACCTTACAACATCCTTAGGAGTTAAGTCCTTCTCTTATCTGTCTAAGATATAATAAGGGATTGCTTGCCCACAGCACCCAGTTGGTGTGCAGCTCAGCTTGATCTCTGGGTCCTGGCTCTGAACAGCTGTTACGACACTCTGTCACCTCACCGTCTTGGCTCCAGGGTGAGGACTGGAGCTACCCACTGTTCATTTCTGTAGTGGATCTGGCAGGGAGGAAGAATCAGACTTGGTCATCCGTACCCTCCCCAACCCCAATCACCTGTCTGTACCTTGGGCTGGGTCCATCACTGGCCATGGCATAGAGTGATCTCTTGGCAAGGCTGAGGGGAAGTCAGCCAACCCTGAGTTTTCTACCTGTCTCCTCCCGCTAGCAAAGGTAACTGTGACTTTTTTTCTTTTTTTTTTTTTTGGAGACAGAGTCTCGCTGTGCCACCCAGGCTAGAGTGCAGTGGCATGATCACAGCTCATTGCAGCCTCCACCTCCTGAGCTCAGACAATCCTCCTAACTCAGCCTCCTGAGTAGCTGGAACTACAGGAGCATACCACCACACCAGGTATGGGGTCTTACTATGTTGCCCAGGCTGCTTTCAAACTCCTGGACTCGAAAAATCCTCCCACCTGGACCTCCCAGATGTTGGGATTACAAGCATGAGCCACCATACCTGGCCTCTTCTATTCAGTTTTACATTTGCTTCCACATCAGAGAATTTTAATACTTTCCTTTCTGTAGCACATACTAAGAAATTATTTACTGTTTTTCTAAAATACAAATTTAACCGGGCATCTTGTGTTTTATTTGCTCACTCTGGCCACCCTAACTAGGTGATCACCAAAGCAGAATGCACTGGACTCCTTAAACAGCAGGACAAGGTCACAAAGTCGGAGGGCCTGGACCCTGCTACTCCCCACTTCTCCTAGTGACCCTTCCCTGGCATCCCATGTGGAGTCCACACATCACTCCTGCTCACCTGACCACAGACTGTGCCATCCATTTGCCACCAGCCGGTCTTGCTCAGACGTCCCCACTGCATGAGCCCTTCCCTGCCCACCCTGTCTTGCACACCCTATATATTCATTGATTTCATATTTATGTATTTCATCCACCCAATTAGACAGCAGTGACCTGGATTGCCTGGAGCACCGGGGCAGCTCCATCTAGCACATGGTCAGCTTCCTATCAGCAACTGTGCATAGATGAATCCTCCGGGAAGCCTGAGTATTCCTCGATACACTAACAAGGCTTCTGACACATGGTGCTTAATGAAGGATGAGCCAGTGGTCTCACCAGCCATCCTTCAGGTGTGAAGCTCCTCAGCCATGCCAAGAACACCTGGGACAACACACTGAAACTGCGCATCACTCTCCCTCTCAACTCGAGGGCCAATCGGCAGCTTCTCTGTCACTTACCACAGTTGCCTTGCAGTTCCTTGCATGTCTGTGATATCTCTGTGGCCAGACTGAGTTTACACAGAGCAGATACCACTTCCTGGTGCCCCTCGCCTTGTGGGCTGAGCATCCCAGAAGTGCTGACTCCATGAGGGGTGCATTGTACACGTGTTCAAGCTTTCACGTGCTCCTCGGAGCTCTGCCCAGGCCAGGCTGGCCATCTTCGGGTCATGGAAGATGGGGCCTAACAGACACTGCACAGACACAGTGTAGACGTGGCAGTCAGGATGGTGCACTCATCCTGTGGGGCTTGACGCCATAAGCCAGCTGGGAGGACAGGAAGCAGTAGCTTAGCTGGAGTTGCCACCAAGGTGAGGCATGTTTTCACTGATGAAGCCCAGAGTTTGACAACGGGACAGAAGAGTAATCAGAGAAGGGTAATGTAGTTCTTGTGCTTCCCCAGCCTCTCCAAACTATCTGAAGAGGGTACTTTTTGTCAGGTGCTCTGCTAGTCACTAAGATACAGACCCTAACCTTGGGGGCTTGTGGTTTTCTCCCACTCTCCTCTCAGCTGTCACCTTCTGGAGGATGAGGATACCACGTCCTTTGTCACCTTGGCTGCCTGGTGCCTAATAAAGAGTTGGCCTCGGTAAGAGTCATTGTTCTGGCTCCATGTTCCTCTAAGAAAATGGACTAGAACAAAAGGGATAGACTTGGAAAAGGAATTGGTCAAAGTCACACAAGCAAGAAGCTGTCAACAGCCTAAATTCTCCAGCAGTGGAATGGGCCTCCCTTTGGGAGGATGTATTTCCTTTTTCTGAACGTGGCCAAGCTTGGGTTGGGCCACCTCCTAACAAGAACCCTGCAGAGGAAACTCAGACACGTCCGTCATGCTCTCAGGCCTCTCATGACCTGGGAGGCTCTGTGTTCCCTTGGTGGTGATGCTGCTTTCAGAGTCTTTTCAGGAACTACGTATGAGCATTCTCCAGAGAAACAGAGAGAAGAGAGAGACATCTCTCTTTTGCCATAGATAAAAACAGACTGATGGTGGGAACTGGCTCAAGGGATTGTGGAGGCCGACAGATCCTACAATCTGCCATCGGCACCCTGGAGGCCAGGAAAGCCAGTGGTGTGATTCAGGCCAAACCTGAAGGCCTGAGAATCAAGAAACCCAACAGTGTAGGTTCAAATCTGAGTCCTCAGGCCTGAAAACCAGGAGTGCTGGTGTCTTCAGGCAGGAGAAGAGGGGCAACCCAGCCCAAAGAGAGAGAGAAAGAGAATTTTCCCTTCTTCTACCTTTCGGTTCTATTTGGGCCCTCAGCAGATTGGATGGTGCCCAATCACATTGGTGATGGTGGACCTTCTTAGTCCATTGATTCAAACCCTCATCTCTTCTGGAAACGCCCTCACAGGCACACCCAAAAATAATGTCTGACCAGCTATCTGCATCCTTAATCTAGTCAAGTCGACACATAAAAGCAACTCTCACAGTAAGGATAAGGAGATACTAGGTGGTTCCCATAATGTTTATTAATTACTCAGCAAAAGAATCAGGAGTATGAATCCTTGGTCTTTCTGGATGATCAAAATCTTTATTCACTGACACTATACCTAGCAAGAAAAGATTATCCAACAATCTGTCCCCTCCACTGGCTCAACTTCTCACCCTGCTCTGCCTTCCACCTGCATCTGTTATCTCTGTAGAGGGACTCCATTCCCTCACAACCCATATCCATGCAATAGAAAAACCCACAGGAGCGGGAGAAGGGGACAGAATGAGATCCTTCTTCTCCCTTGAGGCGACAGAGGCTCGTCACATGCCCATCTGTGGTTGCATTCCATTCTGGTGACACGTTTTAAAGGACATGTTCTTTTAGGCACAATAAAATTGAATCTCATCTCCACATGTGGAGCTAAGTAGGAAAATTACCTTAATTAAATGCAGCAGAATTCAGATTTATTGCTCACCACATGGAGTGCTTTTAGTCTCTGAGGACTGAACCTGATATTCCAGAAAAGCCATTTTCCACTGGCGGTGTGCACTTGTCCACCTATGGCCTTCAGATGCACAGACTAGAGAAGAAGAAATGCGTTCCATAATTTTCAATGTGGTAAAGAGATTTACAGTTTAATAAAAACCATAAGTCCAGTGCAACTAGTTGAAAAGTGAATGCAGAGTCAAATCACTATTTAGCCCACATGTCCTAAGCAAGTGAGTTGACTGTTTGGCCGCCTCCCTGACCTCACTGGAATCAGAGGGTCTTCTTTGTTTTAAGTAAATTAACTCATGCTTTGGTATCCTGTAGGTTGTTTTCAGTTCCAGGTAGTAAAAACTATTGACTATGGGAAAGAGATTAGAGAAATAAAGTAATAGATCAACAGTACATAAACCTGAAACCCTGAGAAGTAGATTGTTTTCCCTACTAAATAGGTCTATGATGGAAAAGAGAAAACACACAGAGCACCTAAAACAGAGTGAATGGCCCAATTGTGCAACAAGCCATTCAGAAGGGCAGACAGCAAGGCTTCCCCATCTAGCAGGCATTGTGTGGGGCCAGAATTCCCTCTGAGTCACTTATTTTAAATGGTGCTAATAAAATGCTGGAATTCTCATTGGACATAAAATAGAATTGATGCTCTTTGTAGATAAAGAAGTACTTCGAGGATGCCGTCAATCCTTACTGTACTTGCCTTGACCGTGGTTTTTCCTTGGCTTGCTTTCTTTGTTTTAACCTGAGCAATCTCATCTGTTCCCATCATCACCATAACCATTTCTCATGCAATGACTCAACTGTTGGCTTCTTTCAAGGGTTCAGAGCCCCACTTCCAGTGCTCAACTGGGTGCCCCCACTTGTCTACTGGACATCTCAAACGGGGCTCCCATAGGCACCTCAAATTCCACATGCTCCCAACTCAACTCAGTTTCTTCTCCCCTAAGCAAGCCCCTCCTCCTCTCTTCCCTGTGTCCATCAACTCCATCCACAACCCCAGACAGACAACTCAGCCAGAGGCTGTCATGCTGGGCTCTGCATGACCACAACTCCATGGCTGTTGATGCACCCACTCTGTCAGCACTGACCATTGCCCAGCAGCCTCCCTGAGTTGTGGCTCCCCCAACATGCAGTGCAAGAGGGCCAGAGCCCCTAACCCCGGCTTCTCCTCTCTCCCAGTGTGCATCCCCATGTGCACAGGTGAGCTCCTCTTGCAGGGTCCCTGACTGGACCCATGCAGGCTGGAGCCACTCGAGCCCCACAGTTCTCTCCCAGCTGAGTCCAGCTCCAAGGAAGACTTCCAACCAGTTTAGCACTCATGCTCAGACCCCTGGCAACTCACTGATCCCTGCTGTCATCCACTTGTTGGAGTGGTGTCCACCCTGCCACCAGTGTCTTGCCCGGAGGCACATTCCCTATTTGTCTCCAGGAGCCTGTGCCTATCCTCCACACTTGACCCTTGAACAGCACAGGTTTGAATGTATGGGTCCATTTATACTTAGATTTTCCAACCAAACTCAGATGGAAAACACAATATTCCCAGCAAGCAAAGCCTGCTTGTGCAGAGACTCACCTTTCCTTACATACGGATTCTGCAGGGCTGACAGTGGGGTTTGAACATGAAGTTTGGTTCTGGAACCAATCCCCACCCACACCAATGGAGGACTGTATGAAGAGGAGACTTATTCAAGGAAGTGGCTCACGAGGTTGTAGAGGCTGAGAAGTCCTGCGATCTGTCATCTGTAAGCTGGGGAGCAGAGAAGACAGTGGTAACATTCGGCCTGAGTCCTGAGGCCTGAGAAGGAGGGAAGGCAGTAGCTGATGGCCTAAGTCCCGGTTTGGGTAGGGAAGCCTGAGAATCAGGAGCACTGATGCTTAAGAGCAGGAGAAGATGGATGTCTCTGCTCAAGCAGGAGAGGATGGATTCACTCTTCCTCCACCTTTTCATTCTATTCAGGCCCTCAATGGATTAGTCAATGCCTTCCCACACTGGTGAGGATGGGTCTTCTTACTCAGTTCACAATTCAAATGCCAGCCTCTTCCAAACACCTGCACAGATACACTGGATATAACACACCACCAGTCATCTGGGTATCCCTTAGTCACATCACATTGACACATAAAATTAAACATCATAATACCTAATTGTATGGAGTGTATAATTGTGTAGATAAATATGGATCATGTAAGCACTAACAAAAAGAAGACGGAAGCAGTGTTTCTAATGTAGAACTCAAGGTGACACATTAAATGAGAGAAGAGGATGCCACATTAATAAAAGGTGTGGTCTCTTTGCCTGGCAGCCTGTCTGAGCTTTTCATGGGGCTGGCCACCCGTCCTCTGGACTCGACTTCAGTGTGCCCTGCCCCGGGCGACCTTTCTGACCGTCCCAAAAGCAGTCCATCCCCTCCATACCTTAAAAAGTCTGCTCATTTGTTTCCTTCCTAGCACCAACCAGAATTCTTTTAAATTAATATTTAGTTACCTGTTGGTTATTGTTTGTTTTGTAGCTATAATGCATGAATCATGAAGTACAGGAGGCCTTTGGGTTCTTTTATTTGCCATTGTATTTCTGGTGCTTAGCACAGTGCCTAGCACACCAAAAGTGTTTAATAAGTATTCCTAAAATGAATGCTACTGTATAACATCACAAATCTAGGCACCCAAAGGTTCCAGGAATACCTCAGTAAAATATATTTTAAATGCAGAAAAATTTAGAAAAATTACATGAACAGGTACCAGTCCTAGGTCTGTTAGGAACCAGGCCATACAGAGGAGGTGAGTGGCAGGTGAGTGACTGAAGCTTCATTTGTATTTATAGCCACCCCTCCTGGCTCACATTACCACCTGACCTTCACTCCGTCAGATCAGTGGTCGCATTAGAGACTCCTAGGAGCGTGAACCCTATTGTGATCCGTACATGGGAGGAATCTGTAATAGGTTGCACACTCCTTAGGAAAATTGAATCCCTCCTGATCTGTCACTGTCTCCCCATCACCCTCAGACAGGACCATGGAGTTGTAGGAAAACAAGCTTAGAGATCCTACTGATTCTACCTTATGGTGAGTTTTATCATGATTTCATTATATTACAGTGTAATAATAATAGAAATAGAGTGCACAATAAATGTAATGCAATTGAATCATCCAAAACCATCCCCTACCACCATCCATGGAAACCATCCCCTACCACCAACCATGGAAAAACTGTCTTCCACCAAACCAGTTTCTGGTGCCAAAAAAAGGTTGGGGACCACTGAATTTTATTCAAAAAATATTTACTGAATTCCAATATGAATCAGGTCCTGTTAGGTAGTTGTGGCTGAACTGAGGATAAAATGGACAAGTCTGCCTCAACAAACTTGCATCGAGATGACTCCAGGACTCTGCTAATTCAACAACATTGACTAAATGTGATATATAAACATATGCACATGGCAGTGTGTATGTGTGTATGTTACTATATTCCAACAGATAATATATATTCCATTACTTATCTTTGGAACACTGTCAGAAATGTATCACGTTTGAGACTGAAAAAGATATTTATGCTTTATCTAAAATTAAAATCCTTCATACTATTTTCTCTAACCACAATGTAATAAAACCGACTTTAATAACAAAAGAAGAGCCAACAACTCTAAGCACTTCAACGTTCAAATAAATCTGGGCCTACACATGGAAAACAAAATTGAAATTGAGTTACAATTAGTATGCCCCCTACAGAAACCTGTGGAGTTTGCTCAATGTAGGACACAGAGGAAAACTTAGAGAATTAACTGATTTTTTAGAAGTCAAAATAATTAAATAAATGAATTAAGCACTTGACACAAGGATATAGCAAAATAATAATAAAATTTAATCCAAAATAAATAGAAAAAATATATAAACTCAAACATTAAAGAAATAAAGGGGGAAGTCACAGTGGAGAAGTAAAAATAAACAGTTGGTTATTTTTAAAATAAAAATAAAACAGACAAACCTCTTTAAGTCAGGCCAAGAAAAAAAGAAGAAAATCAAACACAAATAGCATTAGCAATAAGAAAGGGTATATAACCACAGACATAGTGGAGACTAAATGATTATGAGAGAACCACCCTCAACTCTGCACAATAAATGTGATCATGTAAATGAACTGGACAATTTTTTAAGAAAGCCAGCAAAAACAAAATTAAGTCAAAATGAGAGAACTGAATAGACCACAGGATCTCCATGGGCTCAGATATACAGGTGACACCATGAGGTCCCCTGAGCCCAGTTCCTGGACATGCCCTGGGGCTTCTGTCCCTGCAGCCTCTGGCCATCATGTCCAGTACTGTAATGATG
The DNA here is from genome assembly GCA_004027715.1 of Plecturocebus donacophilus. Taxonomy (NCBI): domain Eukaryota; kingdom Metazoa; phylum Chordata; class Mammalia; order Primates; family Pitheciidae; genus Plecturocebus; species Plecturocebus donacophilus. The sequence continues at coordinate 5,304 of PVKP010031160.1, read as the reverse complement.
CCTCTAAGACAGGATCTGTGTCCCTGCTTCTGGTGAAAGCCCAGGCTGGTGCATCTGGTTCTCGGGGTCTGGGTCCTATGCCTTCAGTGGGAGCTGGGCTCTGCCAAATAAAGGTGAGAAAGGCTCTGCCTAAACATGGAATGGAGTTCACAGACTCATCACCCAAAAAAAGAAACACATGACCACCACGTGAACACAAAAAGTCCTTATTGGAAAGTAGAGTGGATTTGAATTCACATTTCAGCAACTTCATCTTGTGCCCAGCAAGCTGTAACATAGATACATCTACCCACTCAGGATCAGCACCATGGAGGAGCTACTTCAAATTCTATATCTCGCCCCTGTTACATACAACACTTTTTTACTGAGTGCCAAATATGAGCAAGGTGTAATCTCAATGGTTTATTTACACACATCCACCTACCTCCTAGGGGGACTTCAAAGTCAGCAAGCCAGGAAAGTGACTGTTGATCACTGACCCTCTATTTAGGATAATAAGAGCACTATTTTGCAAAGATTATAAGGTTTAAATGGGACTGTGAGAAGAACATGATTAGGATAACTAAACACTAGTCATCTTTATTAGTATCCTCCTCTGCCTCCAACCTGAGCCTTCCATGACCCCTCCCTCATTATAAACTCACTCAAACCACATGCAGCTTTTATCCATGAGGAACTGCCCCTCATATCACCTGCCCTGTGCAGAGCAGTGGCCCCAGGAAGGGCAAGCCCTGGACTCTCTGCACTCCCAGCACTGCCTCAGGCCTCCCTGACCTCTCACAGCACAGCCCTGCTCCCTGGGCACAGAGCTCCAGCCACACTGCCCTCTTTTGGTCCTTGAACACTCCAAACCCACTTGTGCCCCAGGAACCTTTGCATTTTCCTGGAAGTTTCTGCTCCAGATATTTACCTGGCTGGATCCTGTTCCTCCCATAAGTGTCATTCTATCTCTCCTGTCCTCTGAGAAAACTTCTCCAATCACCCTAACTGGAATGCAGCTCCCCTTCCAGCCCACCCTTTACTGCTCCTCCTCATATTATTTTCTTCATATCACTGCCTGCGATGGGAGAGATACCTCCCCCCATTGGAATGTAAGCTCAATGATCTAAGATCTTAGCCGCAGGACCTCAATAAATAAATAAATAAATAATGCATGGATGGATGGGCGGATAGATGAACAGATGGATAGATGAATGGGTGGGGTGGGTGGATGGATGAATGGATGGATGGATGGATGGATGGATGGATTCATGAACTAACAGGCATTTCTGTTTTAAAACTTAAAATTTGAATGACTGTCTCTCTAATGTCTGTGTCCTAATAGAACATGAGTGCTGAAAGACAAGAGAAGGTGTCCTACTGATTCCTGTGTACCTAGTGCCTAAAAGCATGCCACCCAGCTTTCTGTTGACTCAATTTAATTTATTCTATGTTGCACTAAACTCTTACTGTAGTGATTCTCAAATGTACCCATTCAGTACAGCCTCTGCTTTTCCTACTCTCTCCACTTTCCACGTAGCAAATTAAAGATGGCCTCCTTTGTCATGTCGCCCACTGAGAAGTGGGCTCTGATTTCCTTCCCCTTCGGTCTGGGCTGGTCTCAGGGATTTGTGTGGCCAATAGAATGTGGTAGAAGGGAACTACTGGACTTCTGAGGCCAGGTCATAAGGAGCCTTACAGCTTCTGCATGGGTCTCTTGGCAATCTCATTCTTAGAATCCAGTTGCCATGGTATGAGGCACCCATGCCACATGAAGAGTCCATGTCTAAGTCTATGCCTGAGTTCCAGCTTCAACCTGCAGCCAGGAGAGCAAGCTATCCAGGGTGCCCAGGCCAGCTGATCCTTCAGATGAATACAGCCCCCAGCCAACACAGAACAATGAGAGATAATCAATTGTTATTAAACCACTAAGTTTCTGCATAGTTTTCTAGTCAGCAATAACTGAAAGAATACTCTCTAATCAATACCAAAATAAAGACATGATGAAAAATAGGCCAGTATAACTAAGTGTTTTAGTCTTAACTCTGCTACCAGCTAGCTTTTGGGACTCAAAAAACTCATTAACCTCACTATGTCTTTTGGAAAATAGTATTTTAACTTAAAAGATGAAACCAGTCATATGTAACCCTGAGTCTTTCATCCTGTGTATGCATTTTTATAATTTTTTTTTTACTAAACTCTGTTGTATAACTGAATAAAGTAAATAACATACATAATCATCTAATTCAAATTTAGTTCAGATGATCTTGTAGTATGAGTAAGGAAGTAAAAAATAAGTGCTACCAACATCACAATTTTGCCTTGGGTTGGTCCAGTTCAAGAGGCAAAGAAAAGAGTGGGCCACCAGAGTTCAGATCTGGAGGTCATCTTCAAGGGTGAAGACTCCAGTCTACTGTAGAGACACAATCAAGGAACTGAGTTGCCAGTAATTAAAATATGCCTGTTAGAAATAGGACGGTGACCCAGGGTCAATGACAGGAAGGGTTTGGGGATTGCATTGTTTTGCTTTGTTTTGTTTTTCTTCTGAGTTTAAATGAAGGGTTTGATGATGTTGGCAAGTTGCTTGCTACACAAGGAGAGGCCTGGAACTCAGTAAGGGTTTCCAGCTCTGATATCATCATTCCAGGATTTTGAGCTCTTCCCTGTTTCTAAAGCAGAAGTCTGATCACGTGGCTCTCCTGCTGAAAAATGTATCATGCTCCTATTGTCTGCAGCAAAAGGGAACAATTCAAATTGCTCCGTCTGGCCCCGCCCACTTCCTCACCACCACCCACCCAGCCTCCACGTCCCCTACCCTCGACACACCAAACACCAGTGCTTACTAGGGCGCCTCGTCCTCCCTCATGATGCTCAGCTCCCACATGGAGAATCACGTAAAGATGTGCTTCTGTCTTACCCCTGGCCCACTTCCTGTTGAACCTCCCTGACTGCGGCTATACCAACTTTGGATTTTGGAAATGATTTGAGAGCAGCTTGCTTTAAAAGCGCTCTACTTTGGGCTGGCAGCTGGACTTCGCCCTCACCATTTGCCATGCAGGTGAACCTTCAACTTAGCTGAGTTTTGGTGTGCTTGCCTCAGACTTGGTGACGCCCCACCCCTCTGCTGACAATCGGAAATTCTTCACTTCCTGCCAGGTGCTTCCCAGCATGCCTTGCTGCCAGGAGAACGGCGGCTGGCACGCATCTCTTCGGGATGCCCTTCCAGCTGCCCGAGGGCCCCGCTCCTCCTCTGCCCTTAGCATCAGGGACACGTCCACTCCCTCCCAAGCCTCTGCAAATGCTCCCTGCTCTATGAATGAGGTGGAGCACATAGTACTTAACACAAAGGCCAGCCTTCCACAACGAGTAGCTGTTTTTACATCATTTCCTCATCCACTTTTACAATTACATGAATAATTCTTAAATAAGTAATATACACACATGACACAAAATCAAAGGCACAAGAGGTCAAATCGAAGGTCAAGAGGCACATCATTCAGTTTCTGACTGCACATCTATTTTATCTGACATGCTAGCATGTGGCATGCATAGCATTCATTCCTGGAGTTTTAAAAAATACTCAAAGAAATTTTATTTTCTCTTTAATCTGCCCAATAAATTCAGCACGTCTTTCTTGGCATTGCAAATCATGTATTCCCAACGTGGACAGTCCCAGTACTAAGTACTATGGGAGCATATCATGTTTTTTTTAACGTCAAAAATATTCTTATTTTTAAATGTCAAAACAACACAAATGTATAAAAGGTTTATAAGGAAAGGCTCAGTCCTATCTTTAGCACCAGGTTGCCCAACTACCCAAGACCTGCCATGGGGAGGCAAATATAATTTTTTAAATATTTTTTAATATTTTGCTATTACTAATCTAAGCTAGCCACCTGCAGTTGACCATCTCCTCCTTTTGTGACTGCCATGTCAAAATGCCCACTTCTGTTCTGGGCACTAAGATAATGCAGTTCTGACTTTCTGCATGAGTCTCCTCTGCTTGATTGCAGGCATCTTGACCTCAGGCAACACTAAGGCATCAATAGATGTCTCTTGGACTATGTTGACAGAGCCATTTTCCCACAGGACTTAATAATAAAGGAGACGGACGAACTGCACATGCCTGTGGAACTCTGGGAAGCCCAGCGTTCCAATCCACCATACCTACATCTCTTCTTCCCATTTCCAGAGCAGCAACTAAGGCTCATACCGGCCTCTCACCCACTTCAGACACACCCCCTGCCCTCACATGTGGGGCAGCTTTCCCAGGCTCTGGGGCCACTGCCCATCTGGACAGGAAGTGCCTGGAGGAGAGGCCCAGGGGTTGGAATGCTTTGGCCAGGCTGGCTCCACGCTTTTCTGCTAGGACCGGGGTGATTCCTTCTGACTCATGGAATCTGGTCTCTCTGGCAGCAGAGCCTCCCTTAGGCCTGCGCTACCCCGCATGATTCTCTGGATTTCTCACATCACACCTGCCTCTGACCACAGGCCACTTAATGATCTCAAGGACTAAATAACCACCATGCCAACTACCACGTGACCTGCATGCCCCTCCCCTGGTTATGATTTAGGTTTTACACCACAGTCCTTTTAGTTATTTGGTTTCTTCACCTGTTACTTGTCCCTATCACCAAAATAATAATAATAGCTAACAGTTAAGATGAGGAAAACCGAGTCAGACAAGGTGTAAGTGGCCTGCCCCACGTTACAGGCTGGGAGGCAGAGCCCCAGCTCCAGGGCCCAAGTGCTGAGTTCTGCATAGTCAGAAGCTGCTGCACGCGCCAGCAGGTGGGGAGGGGATGGCCAACCTGGCTTTAGAAGTGGAGGTGCAATTTAGAGTCCTATTGGATGGCAGCTGGGAACACACAGACCCTGCCCAAATCATAGCCACCGTCCCACAAGGCTGCTCCAAGAGAGGAACACACCCAGAGGACAGGTCAGATGGGGAAAGTAACAGTCTTTGGATGATGGGAAAAGTAACAGTACTTCAGATGGGGAAAGTAACAGTACTTCAGATGAGGAAAGTAACACTACTTCAGACAGGGAAAGTACTTCAGATGGGGAAAGTAACAGTACTTCAGATGACAGGGAAAGTAACAGTACTTCAGATGACAGGGAAAGTAACAGTACTTCAGATGACGGGAAAAGTAACAGTACTTCGGATGACGGGGAAAGTAACAGTACTTCGGATGACGGGGAAAGTAACAGTACTTCGGATGACGGGGAAAGTAACAGTACTTCGGATGACGGGGAAAGTAACAGTACTTCGGATGACGGGGAAAGTAACAGTACTTCGGATGACGGGGAAAGTAACAGTACTTC
>PVKP010031159.1:0-27213 GCA_004027715.1 Plecturocebus donacophilus | reverse complement strand
ATACATTTTTCTCAGTATCACATTATACCTATTTTAAAAGTGACCACATAACTAGAAGTAAATCACTCCCCAGCAATTGCATAGCATTTCACAGGTTTAAATAAAATATTGGTTGGCTGCTTATTTGTTATTTTCATCCCCTATTCCTTCCTGTCTCCATTGTTAAACACAATTATTGGCATAAAAGAGGTTTTTAATATCCATTTTTAGACTGTATTCTAGCCTGGGCAATAAAACAAGAATCTCATTCTCTCTCCCTCTTTCTCTTCCTCTTTCTTTCTCTCTTTCATTCTTTTTTTCTTTCTTTTGCTGTTTCTTTCTTTCTCCTTTTCTCTCTTTTTCTAAAATCTCTTCCTCTTTCTTTCTCTTTCATTCTTTTTTCTTTCTTTTGCTGTTTCTTTCTTTCTCCTTTTCTCTCTTTTTCTAAAATCTCTTCCTCTTTCTCTCATTCTTTTTATTCCAAAAAAAAATATGTACTATATACAAAAAATATCGTCTATGTAAAAAAATAAAAAACAAAAATATTAGAGAAACAGAATCATACAAGTAAGTAAATATATACATATTTAGAGAGTGAGAAAAAATAAAGCTTAAAATTTGAACCTTTACATTTTGGTATGGCCATGTTTTCTCAAACTTCCTTTGAAGTTAATTTTTAAAAACTGTCTAAATACATACAAAGGAAAAATTTAAGAAACGCAAGAGTAGTTAAAGAGCCATTGTATCACAAGGAAAAGTTATGCTCCTTATTTTGCCTCACTGTAGCCTCATTTTTTAAAGCTAGAAAACTGATTAGAGCAAAAATGTCCTCATTTTATCTCACTGATTCACAATAAACATTTCAAAAATGGAAAAAATAAATTTTTCATTTTTTCAAAAAGTATAGAATATAACCTATCTCCTTAGGATTCAATAAATCTAAAAAATAAGAACCACTTTTCAGTTGATTTACAACACATACTTAAGCAAGGACCTTCCCTCTCTTATAGACCTTAATATCATCAAAGCTTGCTCCAGAGTAGCTGACAACCAGTAAAAGTTTATAAAATGTACTGAAGGTCTAAAAGAGTTATGTACGTGTGTGTGTTTGTGTGTGTCAGTGATTTTTGGGAAGGAGAGTAACTGATGAGCCTTAGAAGCAAAATGCCTTAACATATTCCATTTTAGAACAACCAGGCATGAAAGTTATGAATCTAAAAACTGCTAAATTATAACCTGCCTTTAAAAAATCTCTCCCACTTAAAATTAATTAATCGTTTAACACCAGAGAAGTCACTTAAAGTTATCAAATTAGTTTCCTCACATGAAAATTTGTCAAAGTACCTGAGACCTTACAGTTTAAAAATTGTATGATACTTTAAAAAAAAATTATCAAAAGCATCCAAACCAAATAGTTTCTACAGACGGTATACTAGTGATTACAGAATCAGACACATATTATTTCCCATGAGGAAGCCATGTGTCAATTATATTTATAATAACACTGATGCAAAAATTCTGGAGTCTTCATAAACAAATCGAATCCAGTGCTATGACAAAAACGCAGCTCAAAAGATGGGCAAAACATAAATGAACATTAATACTCTACAAATGAACACGGAAGACTTGAAATAAATTGAAAGGTGAAATTTGTAAGGAAAGGAAGAATTTGATGTCATAAAAATCTAATTTCTTCTTCAATTAAACTATAAATTCAATACGATTTCAAAGAAACATACAAATGCATTATATATTATAAGTGTTTTTATAATTAGAGTTGAAAGAATATTTTTAGGCTAAAAAAACAGGAAAATTCTGACAAAATGTAGTAATTACTAATCTAAATACCTACTAATCTACAAAAATACATTAAAAACTTACAGTTAAAGAAAACTAAATTTATGTTGGCCTGAAATGGACAACCATATTACAAAATAGAATAATGGAATGAGGTAATGATTTATAAACTTTATAGACAGAATATGTAATAGATTAGTTCAAAATTGAACAGCATACATAATCTAACTTATCTAAAAATAACTAATCAAAAAGAAAAAATTCATTCTATGGATCCAAGATAGAATTACTTACTCCAAAAGACTTTAAAGAATTCCGCAGGAGAAAAAAAAATCCTTACAACTATACTCCAGCTAAACATCTGTTTTCAAGTAATAATTTATATTATCTATCCTTCACCTTTTCAGGAAGACAATTTTTCAAGACAGCAGAATGATTAAAAACTCTCTTGAGCCAGACTGTCTAACAGCATGTCCTTGAGCAAGTTACCTAACCTCTCTGGTCTTCAATTTTCTTAACTAAGTATTATGGAAGCATCTTTGAGAAATACATATGATTACATCAGGTTGTCAGATTGACCCCAAGAATGTATTCCCTCCCCACTAATATGTCTTAAATTGATAAAAAGAAAAATATACATGAACATGCAGTCATCTATAACAACATTTAAAAACCATAAACCACACTGCTGAAAGAAATTAAAGAAGATATCAATCAATGAAAAAATATCCCATATTCATGAGTTAAAAGACTTAATATTATTAAAATGTCAATACTACCCAAAGAAGTCTACAAACCAATACAATTCCTATCAAAATCCTAAGTCTTTTTTTGCAGAAGTATAAACAAACAAACAAAAAATCTAAAATTCATATGGAATCTTAATAAACTACAAATAGTCAAAATAATCTTGAAAAAGAACTAAGTTGGAGATCCCATACTTTCTGATTTCAAAACTTACTCTTAAGCTATGGTAATCAAATGGTGTGGCACTAGAATAAAGACTGATTAAAACCAATGAAACAGAATAAAGAGACCAAAAATAAACTCTGGCATAATGGTAACATGATTTTCAATACATGTTACAAGACCATTCAATGGGAAAAGAACAATATTTTCAACACGTGGTGTCAAAAATATGAGATACCCACCTTCAAAAGAATGTACAGGCAACAAAAAAAAATGGATAAATTAGACAACCTTAAATTTTAAAACTGCATCAAAGAACACAAGAAAGTAAGAAGGCAACTCACAGAATGGGAGACAATATCTGCAAATCTTACATCTAATAAGAGGTTAACATCCAGAACTTATAAAAATTCCTACAACTCAACAATGAACATGTTGGGAGGCTAAGGCAGAAGGATTGCTTGAATCCAGGAGTTTGAGGCCAGCCTGGGGCAAGACAGTGAGACTGTGTCTATACCAAAAAAATTAAAATTTAGTCAAGTGCAGTGGCATGTACCTGTAGCCCCAGCTACTCAGGAGCCTGAGGTAGAAGGATCACTTGAGCCTGGAAAGTTGAGGCTGCAGTAAACCATGATTGCCACTGCAATCATTTTTGAGCCACAACAGCTCCAGAGGAGTGGGTGAGTTGAACTGGCAAGGAGCAACCTGCTCCCACCATGGTTCTCTGGATCCCTGGCAGGAGGGGACCCCTTGACCACCATGGACACTTGAAGTAGCAGGAAAAGCTGCTTTGAGAAGAGGTGGGGCAGCAAGCTGATGTGGAACCCAGAGGGTTTGGTGCAGGAGTGCCTGTAGTGGAGCACAGCTAAGGACAGCCATCCTACTAGGCTCAACTTGCTCCCATGAGACTTTAGCTCTAGAAGAACTGTCACACCTGAACTCTGAAGAGCAGTCTTGCACATCAGACAGGGCTGGTCTGACCTGAGCACCCCTTATTGGCTGGCCTCTCCCAGGACCCCAGCCTAGTCACACCTGCTTAAAGAGCAGTCTTGGGTGCCCTGGGAGCCCACACCATAGCTTCTGCACAGACGACCATGCCTGACCAGTAGAGAGCTTCAGCAAGGCAGCCCCTACAGCCATACAACAGCCTGCATGAAGATTCCTCATACTGCAGCATTCCCATAAGCCCACAGCACCTCCCTACCTCACTTTGCTGGTACATGCCTGCATGGTGAGTTATGCTTTATTTACACCACCAGCATGTGAGAATGAAAGGTGCCACCACCCCTACCAACCACCACTGAAGACTGTAACCAACCTAATGAAGTTGAAAAACACACCATAAGAATTTGAAAATGCAATCAAAAGTATTAACAGCAGAATAGACCAAGTGAAGGAAAGAATCTCAGAACCTGAAGACTGGTTTTCTACAATAAAATAGGCAGAAAAGAATAGAGAAAAAAGAAAGAAAAGGAATGAACAAAACCTCCAAAAAATATGGGATTATGTAGAGACCAAATGTACAACTGATTAGGGTACTTAAACGAAATGAGGAGAATGGAACCAATTTGGAAAACATATTTCAGGGTACCATCCAGGAGAACTTCCCCAACCTGGATAGAGAGGCCAAAAATGCAGAGAACCCCAGTAAGATAATCCATAAGAAAATCAACCACAAGATACATAATCATCAGATTTTCCAAGGTCAAAGTTAAAAAAAAAAAAAGTGTTAAAGGCAGTCAGACAAAAAGTCCAGGTCACCTACAAAGAGAAACCCATCAGACAGCAAACCTCTCAGCAGAAACTGTACAAGCCTGAAGAGATTGGAGGCCAATATTCAATATTTCTTAAAGAAAAGAATAACGCCTCTCAGCTTCCAAAAGAAAAAAAAAAGAAAAGAAATTCCAACCCAGAATTACATAACTGCCAAACTAAGATTCATAATGAAGAAAAAATAAGATCCTTTTCAAATAAGCAAATGCTGAGGAAAACTGTTACCACCAGACCTGCCTTTCAAGAGTTCCTGAACAAAGTGCTAAAAATGGATAGGAAAGACCACTAAATATGGATAGGAAATATGGATAGGAAAGACATTGAAGTATGCAGAGCAGTGACACTATGAAGCAACCACATAACCACATAAAGAAGTCGGCAAAATAACCAGCTAGTATCATGACAGGAACAAATCCACACATATCAATACTAACCTTAAATGTAAATGGGCTAAATGCCCCAATAAAAAGACACAGAGTGGCAGCCTGGATAAAGAATCAAAACCCATTGGTATGTTGTCTTTAAGAGACCATCTCACATGCAGTGACATACATAGGCTCAAAATAAAGGGATGGAGAAAAATCTACCAAGCAAATTAAAAATAGAAAAAGCAGGGGTTGTGATCCTAGTTTCTGAAAAAAAAAAAAAAAAAAAAACAGACTTTAAACCAACAAAGATCATAAAAGACAAAAAAGTGCATTACATAATGGTAAAGGGTTCAATTCAACAAGAAGAGCTAACTATCCTAAATATATATGCACCAAACACAGGAGCATCCAGATTCATAAAGCAAGTTCTTAGAGATGTTCAAGGAGACTTAGACTTCCACGCAGTAAGTGGGAGACTTTAACACCCCACTGATAATCTTACTCAAATCAAGACAGAAAATTAACAAAGATATTCAGACTGGATCAAATGGACCTAATAGATATCTACAGAACTCTCTATGAAAAACAATAAAATATACATTATTTTCATCACCATATAACACTTACTCTAAAATTGATCACATAATCAGAAATAAAACACTCTTCAGCAAATGCCAAAGAATTAAAATCACAATAAGTAGGCCCTTGGACCACAACACAATCAAAATTAAAATCAAGACAAAGAAAATTCACTCAAAACCATACAATTACATGGAAATTAACCTGCTCCTGAATGATTTTTGAGTAAATAATAAAATCAAAGCAGAAATCAAGAAGTTCTTTAAAATTAATCAGAACAAAGCTACAACACACCAGCACTAAGGCAGTGTTAAGACAAAAATGTATAGCACTAAATGCCCACATCAAAAAGTTACAAAGATTTCAACTTAACAACCTAACATCACAACTAAAAGAACTAGAGAACCAAGAGGAAACAAATCCCAAAGTCAGCAGAAGACAATAACCAAAATCAGAGGTGAAGGAGACTAAGACATGACAAACCATGAACTGAAGGAGACTAAGACATGAAAAACCATTCAAGATATCAAGGAATCCAAGAGTTGATTTTTTTTTTTAATTTTTAAAAACAGACTACTAGCTAGACTAATAAATAAGAAAAGAGATAAGATTCAAATAAATACAATCAGAAATAACAAGAAGGATATTACCACTGATCCCACAGAACTACAAACAACCATCAGGTTATTATGAATACCTCCATGTATATAAGCTAAAATAATCTAAAAGAAATGGATAAATTTCTGGACACATACACCCTCCCAAGACTGAAACAGGAAGAAACCCTAAAGAGACCAATAATCAGCTCTGAAATGGAGGCAGTGATAGTCTACCAATCAAAAAAAGCCAAGGACCAGATGTACCAGATGTGCAAGAAGAACTGGTATCATTCCTACTCAAACTATTCCAAAATATTGAGGAGGACTGGTATCCAAAATATTGAGAACTGGTATCATTTCTACTCAAACTTATTATGCAAGGCCAGCATCATCCTAATACCAAAACCTGGCAGAGATACAACAAAAAAAGAAAACTACAGGCAACTATTCTTGATGACCATCAATGCAAAAATGCCCAACAAAATACTGGAAAACCAAATTCAACAGCACATCAAAAAGCTTATCCACCACAATTAGGTAGGCTTTATCCCTGGAAGGCAAGGTTAGTTCAACATATGCACATCAATAAATGTAATTCATCACAAAAACAGAACTAAAGACAAAAACCACTCATTATCTCAATAGATGCAGAAAACACTTTTAATAAATTAAATATCCATTCATGGTAAAAACTCTCTATTTTTGTTCTGTTTTTTCAGCTTTTCATGTTAAAAACTCTCAAGAAATCAGGCACTGAAGAAACATACTAAGAGCCATATATGACAAACCAACAGCCAACATCATACTGAATGGGTAAAAGATGGAAGTATATCCCTTGAAAATCAGCACAAGACAAGGATGCCCTCTTTCACCACTCCTGTTCAATATACCATTTGAAGTCATGGCCAGGGGAATCAAGCAAGAGAAAGAAATAAAGGGCATCCAAAAACGAAGGGAGAAAGTCAAACTATCCATGTTTGTAGACAGCATATCCTAGATCCAGAAAACCCTATAGTCTCATCCCAAAAGCTTCTTGAGCTGATAAACAACTTAAGCAAAATTTTGGAATATAAAATAAATATGCAAAAATCACTAGCATTCCTACACACCAACAACAGTTAAGCTGAGAGCCAAATCAGAAATCTACTCCCATTCACGACTGCTACAGAAAGAATAAAATACTTAGGAATACAGATAACTAGGGAAGTGAAATATCTCTTCAAGGAAAACTACAAAATACTGTTGAAAAAATTCAGAGATATCACAAACAAATGGGAAAAGCATTAAAATGGACATATTACCCAAAGTAATTTATAGATTCAATGCTATTCCTATTAAACTCTCATTGAGATTCTTCACAGAACTAGAAAAAATTATCTTAAAATTCATACGGAACCAAAAAAGAGCCCAAATAGCCAAGGCAATCCTAAGCAAAAAGAACAAAGCTGGAAGCATCACACTACCAGACTCTGAACTATACTACAGGGCTACAGTAATCAAAACAGCATGGTACTGGTACAAAAAGAGACACATAAACTAATGGAATAGAATAAAGAACCCAGAAGTAAGCCCACACACCTACAACTATCCGATCTTTGACAAACCTGATAAAAAGAAGCAATGGGGAAAGCAGTCCCTATTCAATAAATGGTGCTGGAATAATTAGCTAGTCATATGCAGAAGACTGATACTGGACCTCTTCATTATGCTATATAAAAATTAACTCAAGATGAATTAAAAACTTAAATGTAAAACCCAAAACTTTAAAAACCCTGAAAGACAACCTAGACATACCATCCAGGACATAGGCACGGGCAAAGATTTCATGACAAAAATCTTTGTTGACAACATCAAAAGCAATTGCAATCAAAGCAAAAATGGACAAATGGAATCTAATTAAATTGAAGAGTTTCTGCGAAGTAAAAGAAACTATCAACAGAGCAAATTTGCAAACTATGCATCCGAAAAAGGTCTACTATCTATCATCTATAAAGAACTTACATAAATTCACAAGAAAAAAAAACATATTAAAAAGTGGGCAAAGGATGTAAACAGACACTTTTCAAAAGAAGATATACATGTGGTGAACAATCACATGAGAAAAAGCTCAGTATCACTGACCATTAGAGAAATGCAAATCAAAACCACAATGAGATACCATCTCACACCAATCAAAATGGCTACTATTAAAACATCAAAAAATAACAGATGCTGGAAAGGTTATAGAGGAAAAGGAACACTTATACTCTGTTAGTGGGACTGTAAATCAGCTCAACCATTGTGGAAGGCAGTTTGGAAATTCCTTGAAGACTTAAAGACAGAAGTACCATTTGACCCAACAGTCCCATTACTGGCTATATACCCAAAGGAATATAAATCATTCTATTATAAAGATACATGCAGGCATATCTTCACTGCAGCACTATTCACAATAGCAAAGTCATGGAATCAACCTAAATGTCTGTAAGTGATATACTGGATAAGGAAAATGTGGTACATATACAACAAAGAATATTATGTGGCCATAAAAAAGAACAAAATTAGCTGGGTGTGGTGGCTCATGCCTGTAATCCCAGTACTTTGGCAGGTTGAGGCAGGCAGATCACATGGTCAGGAGTTTGAGACCAGACTGGCCAGCATGTTGAAACCTCATCTCTACTAAAAATACAAAAATTACCCGGGCATGGCGGCACACGCCTGTAGTCCCAGCTACTTGGGAGGCTGAGGCAGGAGAATCACTTGAACCCAAGAGGCAGCGGTTGCAGTGAGCCAAGATCATGCCACTGCACTCCAGCCTGAGCAACAGAGCAAGACTTCATCTCAAAAAAAAAAAACCAACAAGATCATGTCCTTTGCAGGAACATGCATGGACCTGGAGGCCATTATCCTTAGTAAACTAACACAGGATCAGAAAACCAAATACCACATGTTCTTACTTGTAAGTGGAGCTAAGTGATGAGAACACATGAATACATAGAGGGAAACAACACACACTGGGGCCTATAGAAGGCTGGAGGGTGGGAGGAGGGAGAAGATAAGGAAAAATAACTAATAGATTCTATCCTTAATACCTGGGTGATGAAATAATCTGTACAATAAACTCCCATGACACACGTTTACCTATGTAACAAACATGTACCCCTGAACTTAAAAGTAAAAAAAAAAAAAAAAAAAAAAAAAAAAACTTTCTTAATCTCACTATCTGCAAAGTGCAATAGAGTGAATACAATACAAAAGGGTATGCCTCTATATCTTATGCACTGACATAGAAAAATATTTACAAATGAATTTTAGCAGTTAAAAGAAAGAGTTTTAAAGTTGAACTAGTACTCAATTCACATCCAGACTGCAGTATTGTGGTAACTTTAAATAAGCTATTTTACATTTTTCTGTTGTGAACAATAATCTTATATCTGTCTAATTCTTAGACACACATTTTCCCCCACATTTTACCATCTCTAAAATTAGGACATCTTATAATAAACAGAATTTTAGATTCCCAAACATCAAATACAACTTGTTTTAAAAATTAATGAGCTCAAAAACACTTACCATAATCAGATGTGTAACAGTTGGGATTCCCTTTGGAATTTTAAAAACTCCCTTTAAAGCATGCCACCTAATTTTCAAATGAAACTTTTTTTTTTTAATTAGATTCTGGGTACAACTAAACCATTATTATATTTACTTATTTCCTTTCAGAAAACACATCTCAGTTTTTTTCCCACTCACATATTATCTCAATTCTCATATATTTGTTGGGCTTTAGCATCTCTACAAACACATAGCACTGAGAAATATCATATACTAAAATGCATTCAAATGGCGGTACTCTTCATGTATAGTGTACTCACTATTCTGAAAACAAAATGCTGACTATTGAACTAATTATTTCTCTTTTACATATAAAAATAACATTATCTTTCTCATACATTTCATACTCTTTCCTAGCAGGCTAGTCTAACACGATTAAACACTGAAATAACCATCAAAAGTCATGTCTAAACTTATACATGAACCAAGACCTTAAACTCTTTACTTTGAAGAAGTATTTTGTTTGGGTTTTTTTTTTTAAGAATTAAAACAATTATGTTTTTCAATACTTTTATACAGCTTTTTGGAACTCACTGAAAACCATTTCAATCACCTTAAAGCTCTAATGCTACCAGTAAAACCTGTTGCATACAAATGATTTGATCATCTTAACTGATTGGTAACTTCAACCAACAGAATTAAACTCACAGTTTTAGTTTTAATATTATATATCATAGTTTGAATGCATTCTAATATACATCTATTTTGGAGAAAAATACTTTATTTCTGCAACAAAACAGTTAACATGTTAGCTACCTTGTGTTTCTCATACTATGTTTAAATTCATACAGAAAAAGAAAATACAGTACTAAAGGAGTAGGTACCATTTTTAAAGTATCTATTAAGTCACATGAATTTCACAAGAATATGATTCAACTGCTATCTTTGCTTTCTCTTTTATCATAGATTAATATGACTCTATATACCAGAATCTAAGATATAATTTTTTTACATCTTCACTGATAATTTCAAACAATAAAGTATTTGAAAAGTTCATATGCCTAAAAAATAACATGGTTTATAAGAGTATTAATAATTTGAAAGTATTACTTCTTTCTAATAGCTATCAGCATTATTTGAAACTGATATATTTCTAGAACCTCAATATTTCTTTTAATAAAGGAATGAAAATCAAATACTACTGGTCTTAGAGGATGTATTAGTCTGTTTACACACTGCTATAAAGATACTACCTGAGACTGGGTAATTTAGAAAGAAAAGAGGTTTAACTGACTCAAGAGTTCCACATGGTTGAGGAGGCCTCAGGAAACTTAGAATTATGGCAAAAGGGTACCTCTTACATGGCAGCAGGAGAGAGAGAGAGAGATCACAGGAGAAACTGCCACTTTTAAAACCATCAGATCCTGTGAGAAATCCCTCACTATCACGAGAATGGCATGAGGAAAACCAGACCCAAGATTCAATCACTTCCCCAACAGGTCCATCCTCCAACAATGGGAATTAAAATTTGACATGAGATTTGGGTGGGGACACAGAGTCAAATGATATCATTCCGTCTCTGGCCTGGCCCAAATCTCATGTCATTTGTACATTTCAAAACCAACCATACCTTCATAACAGTCCCCCAAAGTTTTAACTCATTCCCACATTAACCCAAAAGTCCAAGTTCAAAGTGTCATCTGAGACAAGGCAAGTCCCATCTATGATCTGCTACAATCAAAAACAAGTTAGTTACTTATAAGATACTATGGGGGTACAGGCATTGGGTAAACATTCCTGTCTCGAATGGAAGAAATTGGCCAAAACAAAGGGACTACAGGCCCCATGCAAGTTCAAAACCTGGCTGGGCAGTCATTAAATCTTAAAGCCCCAACATCTCCTTGACTCCATGTCTCACACCCAGGGCAAACTGATGCAACAGGAGGACTTCCATGGCCTTGGGCATCTCAGCCTCTATGGCTCTGCAGGGTACAGTCCCTACAGCTGCTTTCATGGGCTGGCAGTATCTGTAGCTTTTCCAGGTGCATGGTGCAAGCTGTCAGTGGATCTACATTCTGAGGTCTGGAGGGCAGTGGCCCTCTTTTCAGAGCTCCTCTAGGGAGTGCCCCAGTGAGGGCTCTGTGTGAGGGCTCCAACCCCACATTTTCCTTCTGCACTGCCTTAGCAGAGGTTCTCCATGATGGTGCTAGACCTGCAGCAGACTTCCGCCAGGACACCCAGTTGTTACCATACATCTTTGAAATCTAGCTCCCAAAATTCAACTCTTGTCTTCTGTACACCTACAGGCCCAAGACCACATGAAAGCTGCCAAGGCTTGGGGCTTGCACCCTCTGAAACAATGGTCCAAGCTGTACCTTGGCCCCTTTTAGCAATGGCCGGAGATGGAGCTTCTGGGTGCAGGACACCAAGTCCTGAGGCTACACAGAGCAGCGGGGTCCTGGGCCCACCCTACAAAACCATTTTTCTCTCCTAGGCTTCTGGGCCTGTGATAGAAGGCACCGCCACGAAGATCTCTGACATGGCCTGGAGACATTTTCCCCAAGGTCTTGCCTACAAACATTCAGCTCCTCATTACTTATGCAAACTTCTGCAGCCAGCTTTAATTCCTCCCCAGAAAATGGGTTTTTCTTTTCTACCTCATAGTCAGGCTGCAAATTTTCCAAACCTTTACATTCTGCTTCCCTTTTAAACATAAGTTAACATAAGTTCCAATATCAAACCATTTCTTTGTAATGGATAAATGAAACAGATGAAAGTGTGTCATAGCTAAAGAGATCAGGAGTCTCCAGCCTCAAAATTCTTGCTGGGGTGTATACAGTTGCAGATGGTATTCTCCAGTGAGCAAGGGTTGCATTGAGACATCTAGAACTGGCCAGGCATGGTAACTCATGTCTGTAATCCCACAACTTGGGGAGGCCAAGGTGGGAGGATCACTTGAGCTCAGGAGTTTGAGACCAGCCTGCGCAGCATAGCAAAACTTTGTCTCTACTAAAAATAGAAAAAATGATTAGCCAAGTGTGATGGCACACATTTGTGGTCCTAGCTACTTGGGAGGCAGAGACAGAACTGTTTGAGCCCAGGAGTTTGAGGCCTCAGTGAGCCATGATTGCACTCCTGCCCTCCAGTCTGGGAAAATTCATCTCATATAAAGATAAGTATTCAATCAATAAATAAAACAGCGCAGGATTCATATAAAGCTAATACAAGAAAATAAGGAGAAAAATAAACTGGAAAAACAAATGGCTAAGGCAGAATAATTTAACACCAAGCAGTAAATTATAATCGTAAGTGAAATTGAAGGCAGCTATAAAAATTAATAAAGAAGCTCTCCATATACAGATACAGAACAAAAATACATTATAAAATGAAAAAAGCAAAACAATAGGTACTTACCATATAGCAAACAAGAGGGGTATGCATGTTTATTAGCTGTATATAAATAACTTTGAAAAAATATACGAGAGTCTTGATACATAGGCTGTCTGTAAGAAGGGAAACTGAGTAGATGAAGCACAGCAGTCAGAGAAAGACTCTTCACTGTATATTCTCTCTTATCTTCTGATTTTTTAGCCATGTGAATATATTACTTTCACAAAAAGTTTTAAATCTCAAAAAACTGAATGACAGTTGTTTCAACAATTATTTCATTATTGTGATGCAAGAAAGTGATTAAGTCATTGCTTTCTAAGACTAAAATGCATCTCTTAAGAAATATAATTTTGGAGATCCAAGATGGCTGAATAGGAACAGCTCTGGAGTACAGTTCCCAGTGAGAACAACATAGATGGTGAGTGATCACCACATTGCCAAATGAGATTTTACTGCCAACAGACCAGGAGATTCCCAGGCCAAAAAGCACCAGGAGTTTCCAGCAGGGCAGTTTCAGCTGGCTCTGCGGGTTTCTGCTCAAAAACACACAAATCTGGGTGGCCATTTCAACTAGCGTCTGGAATGTTGAGGAGACAGAGCCGCTCATTCAACTGAAAAAGAGGGGGTTGAAACAGGGAGCCAGGTGATCTGGCTCGGAGGATATCAACTACACAAAGACAAGCAATCTGAAACGCTCTGGATTAAGAGTTTTGCAGCAAAGACAGCTGGATCTAGGACGGACCAGCTCGGTGGGGGAAAGGGCATCTGCCACTACCGAGGCAGCCTGCCACTATCAAGGAAGTTCGCCATTACCGAGGAAGTTCACCATTACCGAGACAGTCCACCATTACCAAGGAAGTCAGCCATTACCAAGGAACTCCGCCATTATTGAGGCAGACCACCATTACAGAGGCAGTTCTAATGGTACATCTGTAAACAAATCCACAAGGAAGTTTACAAAGCAGCTGAGTAGAGCCTGCAGCAGCTAAGTAACACCTCTGCTGACAGATGTGAATAGACTACCTACTTGCTGGGCAGGGCATCTTTTAAAAAAGGCAGCAGCACATCAGGAACTTATAAGTAAAGCCCCACATTCCCAGGACAGAGCACCTGGGAAAAGAGGCAGTTATGAGTTCCGCTGTAGGAGACTTAAATGTACCTGCCCAAGAGCTCTGAATGGAACAAAGGAGACATCACAGCACAGCACTTGAGCTCCTATAAGGGACAGTCTATCTCCTCAAACAGCTCCCTAAACCTCATATATCCAAAGAGACACCTCAGAAAGGAGAGCTCAGGCTGACATCTAGAGGGTATCCTTCTGATATAGATAACAGAAGAACAGCCAGCAGCAACCCTTACTGTTCTACAGCCCCCACAGGTGATCCCCAGGCAAGCAGGGTCTGGAGTGGACCTCTAGCAGTCCTACCACAGAGGGGTCTGACTGTTAGAAGGAAAACTAAATAACAGAAAGAAATATCTTCATCATTAACAAAAAGGACATCCACTCAGAGACCCCATCCAAAAGTCAACAACTACAAAGACCACAGGTAAATAAACCCACAAAGATAGGAAGAAACCAGTGCAAAAAAGGATGAAAACACCAAAAACCAGAATGCCTCTCCTCTTCCAACGGATCACAACTCCTCAGCAGCAAGGGAACAAGGAGTCAGATGGAGAATGAGTCTGATGAATTGACAGAAACAAGCTTCAGAAGGTGGGTAATAAGAAACTTTTCGGAGCTAAAAGAACATGTTCTAATCCAATGCAAAGAAACTAAGAACCTTGTAAAAGAGGTTACATGAAATGCTAAATAGAATAAACAGCTTAGAGAAAAAATAAATGACTTGATGGAACTGAAAAACAGCATGAGAACTTCACAAAGTATACACGAGTTTCAATAGTCTAATTGACCAAGCAGAAGAAAGGATATCAGAGATTGAAGGTCAACTCAATGAAATAAAACAAGGCAATATTAGAGAAAAAAGAGTAAAAAGTAAAGAACAAAGCCTCCAAGAAATATGGGATTATGTGAAAAGACCTAATCTACATTTGATGGGTATAACTGAATGTGACGGAGAAAATGAATCCAAGCTGGAAAACACTCTTCAGGATATTATCCAGGAGAACTTCCCCAACCTAGCAAGGCAGGCCAACATTCAAGTCCAAGAAACACAGAACACCAGAAAGATATTCCTCAAGAAGAGAAATCGCAAGTTACATTATCGTCAGATTCACCAGGGTTGAAATGAAGGACAATTGCTAAGGTTAGCCAGAGAGAAAGGTCGGGTTACCCACAGAGAGAAGCCAATCGGACTCATAGTCGATCTCTCAGCAGAAACCCTACAGCCCAGAAAAGAGTGGGGACCAATATTCAACATCCTTAAAGAAAAGAACTTTCAACCTAGAATTTCATATCTTGCCAAACAAAGCTTCATAAGCAAAGGAGAAATAAAATCCTTTATGGACCAGCAACTGCTGAGAGATTTTGTCATCATCAGGCCTGCCTTACAAGAGCTCATGAAAGAAGCACTAAACATGAAAAGGAACAACCAGTACCAGCCACTCCAAAAAAATACCAAATGGTAAAGAGCATTAACACAATGAAGAAACTGCATCAACTAACAGGCAAAACAACCAGCTAGCATCCAAATGGCACGATCAAATTCACACATAACAATATTAACCTTCAATGTAAATGGGCTAAATGCCTCAATCAAAAGACACAGTCTAGCAAATTGTATAAAAAGTCAAAACCCATCAGTGTGCTGTATTCAGGAAATCCATTTCACGTGCAAGGACACACATACGCTCAAAATAAAAGGATGGAGGAAGATTTACCAAACAAATGGAGAGCAAAAAAAAAAAAGGAGTTGCAATCCTAGTCTCTGATAAAATAGACTTTAAAGCAACAAACATCAGAAACATCAGAAGACACAAAGAAGGGCATTATATAATGGTAAAAGCAACAAGAAGAGCTAACGATCCTAAATAGATACA
Source organism: Plecturocebus donacophilus (assembly GCA_004027715.1). Classification (NCBI taxonomy): domain Eukaryota; kingdom Metazoa; phylum Chordata; class Mammalia; order Primates; family Pitheciidae; genus Plecturocebus; species Plecturocebus donacophilus. The sequence goes on along the minus strand of PVKP010031159.1, from coordinate 11,288 downwards.
CACTCAATACAGGAGCACCCAGATACATAAAGCAAGTTCTTAACGACCTACAAAGAGACTTAGACTCCCACACAATAATAGTGGGAAACTTTAACACTCCACTGTCAATATTCGACAGACCAACGAGACAGAAAATTAACAAGGATATCCAGGACTTCAACTCAGCCCTGGACCAAGCAAACCTAATAGACATTTGCAGAACTCTCCAGCCCAAATCCAAAGAATATACATTCTTCTCAGCACCACACCACACCTACTCTAAAACTGACCACATAATTGGAAATAAATCACTCCTCAGCAAATGCAAAAGAATGGAAATCATAACAGTCTCTCAGACCATAGTGCAATCAAATTAGAACTCAGGATTCAGAAACTAACTCAGAACAGCACAACTTCATGTAAACTAAACAACTGGCTCTTGAATGATGACTGGATAAACAATGAAATGAAGGCAGAAATAAAGATGTTCTTCAAAATCAACGAGAACAAAGACGCACTGTACCAGAATCTCTGGGACACATTTAAAGTACTGTCTAGAGGAAAATTTATACCAATAAATGACCAAATGAGGATCCAGGAAAGATCTAAAATCGACACCCTATCATCAAAATTGAAAGAGCTACAAGAGCAAGATAAAAAACTCAAGCTGGCAGAAGACAAGAAATAACTAAGATGAGAGCACAACTGAAGGAGACAGAGACACCAAAAAACCCTTCAAAAATATCAATAAATCCAGGAGTTGGTTTTTTGAAAAGATCAACAAAATAGACCACTAGCCAGATTAATAAAAAATAAAAGAGAGAATAATCAAATAGATGTAATAAAAAACAGTAACGGGGATATCACCACAGATTCCACAGAAAAACAAACCGCCATCAGAAATTACTAGAAACAACTCTATACACATAAGCCAGTAAACTTGGAAGAAATGGATAAATTCATGGACACCTACATCCTCCCAAGTCTAACCAGGAAGAAGTCAAAACCATGAACAGACCAATAACAAGGGCTGAAGTGGAGGCAGCAATTAATAGCCTACCAACCAAAAAAAGCCCAGGTCCAGATGGGTTCACAGCCGAATTCTACCAGACATACAAAGAGGAGCTGGTACCACTCCTTCTGAAACTATTCCAAACAATACAAAAACGGGAATCCTTCCACATCATTTTATGAGATCAACATCATCCTGATACCAAAACCCAGCAGAGACTCAACAAGAAAAGAAAACTTAAGGCCAATATTCATGATGAACACAGATGCAAAAATTTTCAATAAAATACTGGCAAACTGATTGCAATAGCATATCAGAAAGCTTATCCATCACAATCAAGTAGGCTTCATTCCAGGGATGCAAGGCTGGTTCAACATATGCAAGTCTATAAACGTAATCCACCACATAAACAGAAATCAAGAAAAAAAACCACATGATTATCTCAATAGATGCAGAGAAGGCCTTTGACAAAATTCAACAGCACTTTATGCTAAAAACTCTCAATAAACTAGGTATCAATGGAAGGTACCTCAAAATAATAAAAGCTATTTATGACAAATCCACAGCCAATATCATATTGAATTGGGAAAAACTGGAAACATTCCCTTTGAAATCTGTCACTACAAAAGGATGCCCTCTCTCAGCACTCATATTCAATATAGTATCGGAAGTTCTAGCCAGAGCATCAAGCAACAAAAAGAAATAAAGTGTATTCAATTAGGAAAGGAGAAAGTCAAACTGTCTCTATTTGCAGATAATATGATGGTATATTTAGAAGACCCTATCATCTCAGCCCAAAATCTCCTGAAACTGATAAGCAACTCCAGCAAAGTCTCAGGATACAAAATCGATGTGCAGAAATCACAAGCATTCCTATACACCAATAACAGACTAACAGAGAGCCAAGTCAAGAGTGAACTCCCATTCACAATTGCTACAAAGAGAATCAAATACCTAGGAATACAACTAACAAAGGATGTAAAGGACCTCTTCAAGAAGAACTACAAATCACTGCTCAAGGAAATAAAAGAGGACACAAACAGATGGAAAAACATTCCATGCTCAGGATTAGGAAGAAATCAATATCGTCAAAATGGCCATACTGCCAAAGTAATTTATAGATTCAATGCTATCCCCATCAAACTACCAATGACTCTCTTCACAGAACTGGAAAAAAATACCTTAAACTTCATACAGAATCAAAAGAGAGCCCACATAGCCAAGACAAAAAAGAACAAAGCTGGAGGCTAAGCAAATAGAACAAAGCTGGAAGCATCATGCTACCTGACTTATACTACAAGGCTACAGTAATCAAAACAGCATGGTACTGGTACCAAAACAGAGATACAGACCAATGGAACAGAACAGAGCCTTCATAGGCAATACCACACATCTGCAACCATATGATCTTTGACAAACCTGACAAAAGCAATGGAGAAAGGATTCACTGTTTAATAAATGGTGTTAGGAAAACTGGCTAGCCACATGCAGAACACAGAAACTGGATCTCTTCCTGACACCTTTCACTGAAATTAACTCCAGATGGATTAAAGACTTAAACATAAGACCTAACACCATAAAAACCCTAGAAGAAAACCTAGACAAAACCATACAGGACACAGGCATATGCAAGGACTTCATGACCAAAACACCAAATGCATTGGCAACAAAAGCCAAAATAGACAAATGGGATCTAATTAAACTACAGAGCTTCTGTACAGCAAAAAGAGCAATCATTATAGTGAACCAGCAACCAACAGAATGGAAAAAAATTTTGCAATCTACCCAACTGACAAAGTGCTAATATCCAGAATCTACAAAGAACTAAAACAGATTTACAAGAAAAAAACAAACCCATTCAAAAGTGGGCGAAGGGTATGAACAGACACTTTTCAAAAGACATATATGAGGCCAACAAACATATGAAAGAATGCTCATCATCACTGGTCATTAGATAAATGTAAATCAAAACTACATTGAGATACCATCTCATGCTAGTTAGAATGGCAATCATTAAAAAATCTGGAGACAACAGATGCTGGAGAGGATGTGGAGAAATAGGAACACTTTTACACTGTTGGTGGGAGTGTAAAATAGTTCAATCATTGTGGAAGACAGTGTAGTGATTCCTCAAGGACCTAGAAACAGAAATTCCATTTGACCCAGCAATTCCATTAATGAGTATATACCCAAAGCATTATAAATCATTCTATTATAAAGACACATGCACACGTATGTTCACTGCGGCACTGTTTACAATAGCAAAGACCTGGAACCAATCCAAATGCCCATCAATGACAGAATAGACAAGGAAAATGTGGCACATATATATATATATTGGAATACTACACAGCCATAAAAAATGAAGAGTTCGTGTCCTTTGTAGGGACAGGGATGAATTTGGAAACCATCATCTAAGCAAACTGACATAAGAACAGAAAATCAAACACTGCATGTTCTCACTCACAGGTGGGTGTTGAACAATGAGAATACATGGACATAGGGAGGGGAGCATCACATTCTGGGGTCTGTTGGGGAAGGGCTCAGGGAGGGATACCAGGGGGTGGGGAAGTTGAGGAGTGATAAAATGGGGATAAATGCCAGATATAGGTGACAGGGGGATGGAGTCAGCAAACCACATTGCCATGTATGTACCTATGGAACAATCCTGAATGATCTGCATGTGTACCCCAGAACCTAAAATACAATAAAAATAAAAATAAAAAAAGAAATATAATTTTTCAGGAAAGAACGAAAATCTGCTTAGCTCTCCACTGATACTCAAGACCCTATGGCCCCAGAAATATATGCATCATTCTGTTTCAATCTGCTAATAATATAATACAAAGTAAAATCTATTAACCTAGAAAAAAACTGAAGTCTGTTTTCTGTCAAAAGAAAGTAAATATCATTAAATAAAATATCAATAAATAATATTTAGTGAGTATGCAGTACAAGTCAGAAGCCATCCTAAGTGCTTTGCGCATATTATCTCACAATCATCTGTTAAGTAAATGTTATATTACCATTTTACAAATGAGGAAACCAAGGGCAGAGAGGTAGTTTGCCATGTCAAATAGAAAGTAAGTTGTGGAGCCAGGTATAAAGCCAGTCTAACATCAGAGCCTGAGCTCCTAAATCATATGGTCTCTCCTACACATTTCATTACACTAGGTATAATCAAGTTCTATATACATATGTCTTACATATACTTCAGGAATTCACATTTTATAAATTTTAAGGTTCTTAGATTTTAAATTAATTCATTTAAATTTCTGTGTATCTTTGAAAACAAGTGGACCTTATTTTAGAAAGCAATCCTAAGGATGCAAATTAAAGCAATCAAACTCCTGATTTCATGAGTTTTGTGCTCTAATTACATGAATTTCTCTCTTTATTTCAGAAGTCAAATAACTGTACCTGTAAAAAAACTTTTATAAAATGTGTGTAATTCATTTGTGTTAAATAGTTTGGAAGCTAAAAATTTTAAATAAATAAAATGTGCATAGTTCATTAGTAAGCAGAAGAACAGAGTAGAAATACACAGAGAGCTAAATGTAAAATTCTGTAAGGTGAAAAATACCTACATACTTATATAACAACTTTACCCGTAATGAGATTTCATTAGTAATTTCCAGATGCAGTGGAAGAGATTTTTTACTATAACTTCTTTCCCTAATTAAATTTGGCTAAATTTTTCCATTTGTATTTGTTTTCAAAATCTATAGGAAAATTATCCTAATTCTTTAGAAAAAAAATTATTTCATTATTAGTATGGCAATGTAATAGAAGGTCAAGTATTTTTTTTTAGTCATCTGTTCCCACTATGCAATCCACATCACTCAGAGGCAGTTTTATCCAGGAGGCCCAGTAATTGAGGCACATAATTATACAGTTGCCTAACTATGCCAAGCACGCCTGCTATGCAAACAGCTCTTCTTTCTCTGAATTAATTATGACTACTGGACCAATTTAATACAGTGCTTCTCCAGCATTACCTGTGCCAACTGTGACAGCTGTTGCAAAAAAGTCTACAATGCATAAACTGCCGCTCACAGCCTACTCTCAACTGTGGCTATGCAAAATATCTCTGAATAATGTACTCCTCCGAAAGAATGTAAGCAATTAGAGGTTTAAACACCAGCAGTATCATAACATAGCTCACTAGATTTTGTACAAATATAAAGTCATTTCACTTTATTAGATGTTTTCAGGTAAGACTGTATCACCCTAAGATTCACTGAATGATGACACTAATATTTAATAAATAAATTCAATGTATTATTAACCTTTACTAACAGAATGGTTGAAATAACAAGAATAACCAAGAAATTACTAGTGATTGAATTAAGACCAAACTGCCTTTAGGTCTCTTAACCTCAAACATTCAGAAAGAAAAATCCATAAATTTTTATACGAGCAAGAAAATAATCTAGTTCAATGCTAATAAAATATATTATGTAAGCTATATATATAACGTTAAATGTTCTAATATCCATATTTAAAGAAGTTAAAAAGGTGAAATCAATTTTAATAATAATTTACTTAACCTAACAGATCCAAAATAAAATATTTTAACATGTAATCATTACATAGATTAGTAAGATATTTTATTTTTCTTTTTCAAAATAATCTTTGATATCCAGTGTGCATTTTATCTATACAGAACATTTTCATTAGGAAGCTAAATTTTAATCAAAAAGATTTAAACTATATTTAGATTTTATCAAATAAAGTTGAAAAAAGTAGTTCACATATCTAAGTTGGGCCAAACATACCTCAAATTTTACAATAAGATAATCATGCAAATACCTTCAAATAAATACTTAAATATTCACATATACGTTGACAAAATTGACAAAATTGGTTTATCTTTTTTAAATCACCAATTTAACTCAGAAGCAAAAGCATATCAGTTTAAACACTATGACTGTTTGCAGTAAGTAAACTCACTAAAATCATGAGATATGATAGAAATTGTTCTACATATTTACTGAAGAATCTACATTTTAATTTTGATAGTTACATGAAATATATATTTGACAAAAAGTATCAACTATATATTTTAAATAAATTCATTTTATTTTGTATAAATTATATTTAAATTAATTTTAAATGCCATTTCTCACCTGTCCAGTTGAAAAAAAGCATCCAAAATCTTGACAACTTTGTGGGAAAGGCTACTGGAAAATACGCATTGTCATAAAATGGCAGAAAATCAATGCAAGGACATTTTATGGTATTTAACAAAACTACATGTGTATTTTCCATCTGATCCCACTTCTAGGAGGTTAAAAAAACCCCTCCCTAAATATGAAACAACATATGTACAAACATTATTCATTACAGCATTATTTTTCAGGGCAACCTTAGAAACAATCTAAACACATTTCTGTGGAAACTGGTTGAATAACTATAGTTTATCCACTAAAAGAATGTAAGAAAGAATATAGAAGCTATAAAAAACAATAAGAAAAATCTCTGAACAGAAATGGGAGTGATTACTAGGAAAATACTGTTAAGTAAAAAGAAAAAAAAGCAATTTGCAAAGGAATATATACAATACTGTACTTCTGTATCAAAAAAAGTGGAAATGAAGGGCCAAGCACAGTGGTTCACTCCCGTAATCTCAGCACTTTCAGAGGCCAAGGTGAGCCAATCACTTGAGATCAGGAGTTTGAGACCAGCCTGGCCAACATAGTGAAACCCTGTCTCTACTAAAAATACAAAACTTAGAGTGCTACTGTGGTCCAGCTATTTGGGAGGCTGAGGCATGAGAATCACTTGAACCTGGGAAGTGGAGACTGCAGTGAGCTGAGATCACACCACTGCACTCTACCCTGGGCCACAGAGAAAGACACAGTCTCAAAAAAAAAGTGGAAATGAGACTATAAATATATACGTACGTGTGTGTGTGTGTGTGTGTGTGTGTGTATGTGTGTGTGTGTGTGCACGCACGCATGCCAGTTTTCTGAAAAATGCAATAGAGGAAAAATAAACAAGAAGTCAATGAAACTGATTACCCATAGAGGATATGTGGAAATAAGAAAGAAGGGATATAGAAAGAAATGAGAGTTCTGAGTATACAGTTTTACAATTTTTCAATTTTTGTAGATGTGATCAAATTAAAGATGTTCAGATGGGGAGATTATACTAGATTACATGGATGGGCCCAATCTAATCACATGAATCCTTAAAACCTTTCCTAGAACTTTTATTAGTTGGGTCAGAAAGAGGAGACTGAAAGAAGAGGAGAAAGCAGAAGGGAATCAACCTACCATTGCTGGCTTTAAAAATGGAGGGTGTGAGACATGGCAAGGTTTCTCTTCAAACAGCCTGCTCAATCTTTTATTCTTTAATTTCCAGTAACCTTCCTCCCCACTCCCCCTCAGCAACCTTCTTCTCCCTTTCCTCTTTCTGACCTTACTACATGCCCAGGCATGATACAGCACCAGTGGCATTATCAGAACCAGCTCATATTCTTTTCCTTATTTGGGAAAAGACTAGCTCTCTTGTTTGCCACAGACACCCCTTCCTCCTTTCCCCTCTCTCCCATCACACATCCACCTTATCTAGGAAAGTTTAAATGTTTAGCCAATCTGGTCTAGTTTAGATTGTGCAGTCTGAGCCCAGCCAGTGGGGAAAGGACACAAAGGCAGGAGTCGCATTAGAAATGAAAACTTCTACTCCCCTTTGTTCGAGGAGCTCTTGTGGCAACTAGCCATATGGGAAGTACCCTTCTGTGCAGAAGTAAATTTGCTTTGCTGAGAAATCCTTTGTCTGAGTGCTCGTTTTTCCTTACAACTCTGAGCCTTATTTCTAACAGACGGCAGGGGTGGTGGCTTACATCTGTAATCCCAGCACTTTGAGAGGCCCAGGCGGGTGGATCATGAGGTCAGGAGTTCAAGACCAGCCTGGCCCATAAAGTGAAACCCCATCTCCCCCATGCAGTGATTGCACCACTGCACTCCAGTCTGGGCTACAGAGGAGACTCCATCTCAAAAAGAAAAAAAATGAATGGAGAGGACCACAAGCCAAGGAGCACAGATAGCCTCTAGAAGCTGGGAACAGTCTTCAGCTGACAGCCAGCAAGAAAACAGAAATCTCAGATCTACGAGCACAAATAAATGAATTCTGACAACAAGCCAAATGAGAATGAAAGTTTCTATCTCAGATATTGCAGAAGGGAACACAGTTGGCCAACAAACTGATTTCAGTCTGGTGAGAAATGTACCAGACTTTGGACCTTCAGAAGGGAAGAATAATAAATGTGTGCTGTTTTAAGCCACTCAGTTTGTGGCAATTTGTTATAAGAACAACAGAAAACTTCAACAGGCCAGGCATGGTGGCATACACCTGTAATCCCACACATTGGGAGGCCAAAGTGAGCAGATGACCTGAGGTAAGGAGTTCAAGACCAGCCTCACCAACATAAAGAAGTCCTGTCTCTACTAAAACTACAAAAATTAGCTGGGTGTGGTGGTGCATGCCTGTAGTCCAAGCTACCTGGGAGGCTGAGGCAGGAGGACCACTTGAACCTAGTGGGTGGAAGTTGCAGTAAGCTGAGATCCCGCCACTGCACTCCAGCCTGGGCAACAGAGAGACACACTGTATCAAAAAGAAAAAGGGAGAGGGGGTACTGACACAGGTTTCAAAAGTATCTATACTCCCCTATAACATACCACCAGTCTTTCTTCTAGTTTTCATCATCTATGACTTAAACTCTGGCAAACTGCTCTGACTCTAGTCCTGCTCTGTTCTAACCCACTTTTAAACTCTGACAGAAGAATGGCCCTTCTAAGACATAAATCTGATTAGAAAAGGCCACTTCCCTCTGTATCCATCCCTACTTGTAATTCAATATGTTACAATCCCAATCCAACTCCTAGCAAGATTTTTGTTGAAAAACAAAAACTGATTCGAAAATGTATACACAGAAATGCAAAATAAAATATAACGCAATTTTGATTAAAAAAAAAAAGAAAGAGAGAGAAAGAAAGAATTTAAGAGATATACTACCTGATTTCCACTCTTCCCACAAAGCTATAATAATCATAGCAGTGTGGTATTGATATTTAAAGACAGACATATAAATAAATAGAACAGGAAAGAGAACCCAAAAATATACATATTTGTTCAAGGTATTTTCAAAAAAAGGGTATCCCGGATGAACACAAATGTAAAAAGTCTCAACAAAATATTAGCAAACAGAATTTAACAACACATTTAAAAGATCATTTACCATGATTAAGTGGGATTCATACAAGGGATACAAGCATGTTCAACACAGGCAAATCAATAAACATAATACATTACATTAACAGAACCAAGAACAAATGTTTCAACAGATGGTAAAAAGATTTCAACAAAATTCAACATCCTTTCATGATAAAAACCCTCAACAAACCTGGTATATTTCAACATGATAAAGACCATATATCACAAAACCACAGCTATTACCACACTGAATGGGGGACAACTGAAAGCCTTTCCAGTAAGAACTGGAACAAGACAAGAAAGCACACTTTCACCACTGTTATACAACACAGTACTGAAAGTACTAGCCAGAACAATTACGCAAAGGAAGAAATAAAGAACATCCAAACTGGGAAGGAAAGTCAAATAAGCCTTGTTTGGAGACGACATGTCCTTATATTTAAAAAAAATCTAAAGACTCCAGAGAAAACACATAGAATTGACACATTTAGTAAGTTGCAGGATGGATACAAAATCAACATGAAAAAATGAACAGCATTTCATACACTAACAGTGATTAACCTAAAAAAATCAAGAAAGCAATGTCATTTACAATAGCTACAAAGAAAAAAAAAACCCTATGAGTAAATTTAATCAAGGATGTTACAGATCTATACAATGAAACCTATAAAACACTGAGGAAAGTAATTGAAAAAGACATACAAAAAAATAAAAAGATATCCCATGCTCATGGATTGGAAGAATTAATATTGCTAAAATGACCAAACTTGCCCTAAGCAATCTTCAGATTCAACGCAATCCTTATCAAAATACTAATGCATTCTTCTTAGAAGTAGAAAAAGGAAATCTTACAATGCATATGGAACCACAAAAGATGCTGAATAGCTAAAGCAATTCTGAGCAAAAAGAACGAAGCTGAAGGCATCACATTATCTGATTTCAAATTATAATATAAAGCTATTGCAACCAAAACAGCATGGTACTATCATAAAAAGACACATAGACCAATGGAACAGAATACAGTACCCAGAAATAAATCCATACACTTACTTACAGACAACTCCTTTTCAACAAAGGCACCAACAACATGCACTGGGAAGAGATCAGTCTCTTTAATACATTGATGGGAAAACTGGATATCCACATGCAGAAAAACAGAACTATTATATATCCCTATTTTTCACTATATACAAAAATCAAATCAGAGTGGATTAAAGGCGTAAATCTAAGACCTGACACTATGGAAGCTGCAGAAGTAAACACTGGGGAAAAGCTTAAGGGCATCAGCTGAGGCAAAGATTTTTGGGACAAGATCTTAAAAGCACAGTCAACAAAAGCAGAAACAGACAATTGGGATTACATCAAGCTAAAAAGCTCCTGCACGGCAAAGGAAACAATTAACAAAGTGAAGAGACGATCTACAGAATGAAAGGAAATATTTGCAAACTATACATCCGAAAACAGATTAATAACCAGACTATATAAGGAGCTCAAACAACACACTAGCAAAAATAAAAATAAAAAATAAAAATCCAATTAAAAATAGACACTTCACAAAAGAAAACATACAAAGAGACAATAAGTATATGAAAAAAATGTCCAACTAATCATCAGGAAAATTCAAATCAAAACCACAATGAGACATCATCTCACCATAGTTAGAAAGGCTATTATTAAAAAGACAGTAACAAATGGTGGTGAGAATGGAGACAAAAGGGAAAGGTTGTACATGGTTGCTGAGAATGTAAAGGAGCAACCGCTATGCAGAATAGTATGGAAGTGCCTCAAATACCAGCCAAGTGTGGTGATTCACTTGCGTATGTTCAGCCATTCTCAAGGACAGGAGTTTAAGACCAGCCTGGGCAACATAGGGAGACCCTGTCTTGTTTTGTTTTGTTTTGTTTTGTTTTTAGACAGAGTAGTCTTGCCTGTCACCCAGGTTGGAGTACAATGGCACAATCATAGATCCCTGTAACTGCAAACTCCTGGGTTCAAAGGATTCTCCCAGCTCAGCTTCCCAAGTAGCTATGACTACAGGAGCACAACACCACACCCAGCTTTTCTTTTTTTTTTTTTTTTT
>PVKP010031158.1:0-27212 GCA_004027715.1 Plecturocebus donacophilus | reverse complement strand
CAGAGGCCAGGATGGAATTAGCTTGGGCTGCTTATTCTGGTCACTACCGGTAAGCAAAGGCTAGCAATTCTGGCAGTTACTGATAAGGAAGGTGAGCAGCTTTACATAGTTTGCAGAGCAAACTAGCAGTTTTATTTACAGAAGCCAAGGCCAGCAGTTATTGTGAGGAGAATGGGGCAGCCGTTATAGCTTATTTTAAAACATAGCTTTGTCTTTTATAAAATGATGTTGTTCAGGCTCTAACTCTAGGCCGGCTATAGCACACTTTAAGTAAACATTTAGATTTTTTTTCAGTTAAATAGCTGTTTTGTTGAGGAGAATTTACAGTGCACTCTTTATTCCATATCAAAAGTCAGTCTTTCTTTCTTTTCATTAATGTTTATGGTATATCTTTTTTCCATGCTTTTATTTTTTCAGCTAACCTGTATCATTACATTTGAGGAGAGGAGAGTTTTTTTTTTTTTTTTTGTATATAAGATGTAGTTAAATTAAATCACACCTTTAAAGAATCTACCTTGCCCAATTTTTTTTTTTATGGAGTATCACTCTGTTACCAGGCTGGAGTACAATGGCACAACCTCAACTCCCTGCAACATCCACCTCCTGGGTTCAAGCGATTCTCCTTCCTCAGCCTCCTGAGTAGCTGGGACTATAAGCACATGCCACCACACCCAAGTAATTTTTGAAATTTTAGTAGAGATGGGGGATGCGGTTTCATCATGTTGGCCAAAATGGTCTGAATCTCTTGACCTCGTGATCCACCCACCTCAGCCTCCCAAAGTGCTGGGATTATAGGCGTGAGCTACCACACCCAGCCCAATCTTTGTGCTTTAATTTGATTACTTAGATCATTTATATCAACAAATTTGCTAATGTGATAGGGCTTAAAACTTCCATTTCACTTTTTGTGTTCTGTTGTTTTCCTCTGTTATTCCTTTCTCTATTTTTTTTTCAGTCTCTCTGTGGGTTATTTTACCACTTTTAAAATTCCACTTTGATTTATTTATGACATTCTAAACACATGAATGTTATATATTTTACTATAGGTACATGAGTATCTGTTTAGTTTATTCAGTTTTTTCTTTTTTTATGTTGTATATTTTTATTGTTTTATCTTCATGTTTACTAATTTTTTTTTGTCATCTGTTTCTGCTGTTGATGCCATTCATTGAGATGTGTATTTTGGTTATCGTATTTTTTAATCCCACTGTTTTTATGTTGACCTTCTTCGTATGTATTTTTTTTCTGAAACCATTTCTTTGTTCATACTTTCTATTTTTATTTATTTCAAGTGTGTTTACAATTACTTATTGAGATATTTTTATGATGGCTAGTTTAAAATCATTGCCAAATTATTTTAACAATAACATACCTCAGTATTTAGTTCTATCTCAGTTTTTTTTCCAGTCCTCTTGTAATTTATTCGGCTATGGATATAATGAATACTTTTTAATTGAAACATGAGAATTTTATTTATTATTTTACGAGATGCTGGATAATATCTAACTATACTCTAAAAATTATCCTCCTCTAACATAGCTCTGGCATTAGGAGGGAAATATTGTCTTAGTACTGAAAGATGCACTGGAAGATTAGGTTTCCCAGTCTACCACCATTGACACTTGGAGATGATTAGTGCCTTGTTTCTGCTTCCATGTGGCCTCCATTGACACCGTGAGGAACGATATCCTCATTACTATTAGTGAAAGTCCTGTCTCTTCACTAGTCCCTCTCTGATTCCACCTCAGCTAGAAGGGTCAGAGTGCATTATTACTATCAAGGCTTAGTGGAAGTCCAGGCTCCACATACGGTTTCCACTGACACTACACGTGGGAAGAAGCTTATTTCCGCTCAGTAGGGATAAAAGTCTTGACTCCAACCTTCTCTTAAACAACTCCAGTGGGGGCGGGTGAAAATAAAAGTTAAAGCTTCTTGTTTTACTCTGGTATGGAAGTAAATTTAGGATCCCCACTTGTTTTGTGCTGGCAATGGCAGAGTTGGAAGCAATAGTATTTTCTTTGCATTTGACTACGTAGAGGTGTTATTATCTAAATGTTTGCTATTTTGCTAAGTGCTCTTTTCCTGGTCCTTTAATTTTTTTTTCTTTTTGAGACAGAGTCTTGCCCTGTCACTAAGGCTGGAGTGCAGTGGCATGATCTCGGCTTACTGCAACCTTTGCCTCCCGGGTTCAAGCAATTCTCTGCCTCAGCCTCCTGAGTAGCTGGGATTACAGGCATCTGACACCACACCCAGCTAATTTTTGTATTTTTAGTAGAGATGGGGTTTCACCATCTTAGCCAGGCTGTTCTTGAACTCTTGACCTCATGATCCACCTGCCTTGGCTTCCCAAAGTGCTGGGATTACAGGTGTGAACCACTGTGCCCAGCCAGTCCTTTGATTTGAGTAAAGCTTTGCATGGGGATTCTGTACTCTGTATCTATTGATATTTTTAGCTTGCTACTTCTCCAGCACCAAATATGGCATATATGAGGCAAAAAGAAAATCCATGCACTCATTTATTTATTTGCCCTTGAATTTTGGGGCTGTTAGCCAGTCTGTCTTTTGTATATTATTATTAGCCTTGTAATAATGTGTATGTGTGTGTGCGTGTGTGTGCATGTGCATATGTGTGTGTACGTGTGTGTGTGTGTGGAGAGAGAGAAAGAAATAGAGAGACAGAGAAAGAGGATGTTCAGAGTGTTTTGTTTTATTGTGGGGGAAATACAAAAAAGCACGTCTACTCCATATATCCAGAATCAACCACTACTCACTTAATTTTTTAAAATTTTTATTTATTTGACTGAGCAGGAGGACCAAACTTTTTTTTCCAAAATGTGTATTACCTATTATTGTCTCATCTCTTTTTTATTTTCAGCACACGTGTTACATTTTTTGTTAATTTTTACCCTTTTCTATTTAGTTATAAAATCTCTTTATTAATACAAACTCAATATTGTTTGCAAATACTTTTCCCAGGTTTAGTCATTTGGTATTTAATTTTCTTACAATACTTTCAGATGTGCAGAAAGTTTTTTTTTTAATCTTTAGTCAACTCAACCATTTTTTTCTTTTAAAATTTTGCATTTAGCAACTTGCCTTCTCTATACTAAAATTATATAAATATCCATTTAATATTATCCCACTGGCTAGAAATCCTTGCTTATGCAAATGCTATTTTTTTTTATTTGTCATACATAGGATTTCTAAAATTAAGTTGATCTCTAATATACAAAAAATACTTAGTTTAATGTACAGTGGCAAGAGTTATTGTTGAATACTTATCCATACGTGGCTCTCTTTCTGTACTTTTTCCTGTATTCTCTTTATTTGAAATCTTTTTTTAAAAATTTTTTTGAGGTAAAAAAAGTATCTCTTGAAAATTAGAATTTTAATTATTTTCTGCCCTTGTAAAGAGAAGTTTAAAACACTTTTTAATGTTAACACATGGCAATTAAGCATCAGCAGAATCTTCACCAGCTTATTAATTATGAGTGGCTTTGATAGTTTCCAAGCCCAGCACTGACCAGCATTCTCATTTGAAGCTGGAGTTTGATTCTTAAGATAGAAAGGCTCTACCAAAATCAAGGCCCAAAATGATATCCTTTGGATTTGTGTTCCCACCAAAATCTCCTGTTGAAATGGAATCTTCAATGCTGGTGGTGGAGCATGATGGGAGGTAATTGAATCACGGGACAATTTCTAATAGTTTAGCATTATCCCCCTAGTGCTACTTTTGTGATAGAGTTCTTATGAGATCTGCTTGTTTAAAAGTGTGTAGCAGCTCCCCCTGCTCTCTCTTCCTTCTGACCTGGCCATGTAAGACATGCCTGCTTCTACTTCATTTTCTTTCGTGATTGTAAGTTTACTGTGGTCTCCCTAGAAGTCAAGCAGATGCTGTCATTCTTCCTTTACAGTATGTGGAAACATAAGCCAATTAAACCTCTCTTCTTTATAAATCTTCCAGTCTCAGGTATCGCTTTATAGCAATGTGAGAATGGACTAACACAAAATATTGATACCAGGAGGGAATATGGCTTTAAAGATACCTGAAAATTTGGAAGTACCTTTGGAACTGGATAACAGGTATAGGTTGAAAAAGTTCAAAGGGCTCAGAAGAAGACAGGAAGCTCAGGGAAAATTTGAAACTCCCTAGAGACAAGTTAAATGGCTGTGAATGAAAAGCTGACAGTGATACAAACAATAAAGTCCAGGCTTAGGGGTCTGTGGAACTTTGAACTTGAGAGTGATGATTTAGAATATGTGGCTGAAGAAATTATTAAGCTGCAAAATGATCACTGTGTGACCTGGTTGCCTCTAACAGCCTGAGCTCATAGGAGTGAGTAAAGAAATGATGTAAAACTAGAACTTATTTTTAAAGAAGAAGCAGAGAGTGAAAGTTTAAAAAACTTCCAGCCTAGCCATGTGGTAGAAAAGAAAGGCCTACTTTCTAAGGAGAAATTCAAGCAAGCTGCATAAATTTGCGTAACTAAAAGGCAACCAAGTGCTGATAGCCAAGTCAATGGGAAAAAAACCCTGAAAACATTTCAGAGACCTCTATGGCAGCCCCTCCCATGACAGGACCATAGGCCAAGGAGGAAATAATGGTTTTGTGGGCCAAGCCCGGGGTCCTGCCACTCTGCACAACCTTGGGCCACTGCTCCCCATATCCCAGTCAATCCAGCTACAGCCATGGCTACAAGGGACCAAGATACTGCTTAAGTCACTGCTTCTGAGAGTGCAAGCCATGTGCTTTGGTGGCTTCTTTGTGGTTTTAATCCTGCCAGTTAGCTGAGTGCATGAGTTGAGGCTTGGAAGCCTCCACCTAGATTTCAAAGATTGTGTGGAAAAGCCTGAATGTCCAGGCAGAAGCCAGCTGAAGGAATACAGCCCTCATGGAGAAACTCTATGGTGGCAGTGCAGAAAAATGTGGGGTTGGAGCCCCCATAAAGAGTTCCCATTGGGGCACTGCCTAATGCAGCTGTAAGAAGAGGGCCACCATTCTCCAGAACCCAGATGGCAGATCTACTGGCAGCTTGCACCCTATTCCTGGAAAAGCTGGAGGCACTCAACATCAACCCATGAGAACAGCCACAGCTACGAGGGCAAAACTGCCCAAACCTTTGGGAGTTCATCTTTTGCACCAGTATACCCTGAATGTGAGACATGGAGTCAAAAAGGATTATGTTGAAGCTTTTAGATTTAGTTACCTTCTTGCTGGCTTTTGGACTTGTGTGAGACTTGTAGCTTTTTTCTTTTGGCTCATTTATTTCTTTTAAAATGAGAGTATTTACCCCATGCATACACTCTAATTGATTCTTGTGGCTAACTAATATCTTTTTTATTAGATAGGCTCATAGGTGGAAGAAACTAACTTTGTCTCAGATGAGTCTTTGAACTGTGAGGTTTTGAATTCATGCTGGAATGATTTAAGACTTGGCAAGACTATTGGGAAGGCATAATTGTGATTCAAAATGTGAGAAGAACCTGAGATTTATGAAGAGACAGGGGCACAATAATATGATTTGTATGTGTGCCCCACTCAAATCTCATTTTGAAATAGAATCCCCAGTGCTGGAGGTGTGTCCTTGTGGCAGGTGATTGGATGATGAGGGTGGTTTGTAATGATTTAGCATTATCCACCTAGTGCTGTTCTTGTGACAAATTTCTCACAAGATCTGGTTGTTTAAAGGTGTATAGCACCTCCCCCTCTCTGTCTTCCTTCTGCCCCAGCCATATAAGATACGACTAGTTGTGTTTCACCTTCTGCCATGATTGCAGGTTTTTGAGACCTTCACAGAAGCTGAGAAGATTCTGCCATGCTTCCTGTACAGCCTGTGGAACCATGAGCCAACTAAACCTCTTTTCTGTATAAATTACTCAGTCTCAGATATTTCCTTATGAAAATTTCAGAATGGACTAATACACTGTATAACATTCATGTTAAAGAGCAGGATTATACAGATTTAAGAAAAAAAAAAAAAAAAAACAGGGTCCTGGAGAGTTCTACAGAAAGTGCTGGCACATATTTGAAGGTTAAGTGTGTAGAAACAGATGAAAACAAGTTAAGACTTCTCATAAAACTCCCAAATTATCACTTTCCCTCTGGACTTCTCTCTGTAGGAAACACTGAGTAGATTTCCTGGAAAGACAAACAGAACAAAAAGATATAGTCCTTTGCCCTCCTGTGAATAGACTATTACATAGAGCTCATCTAAACTGTAGTCACAGGATTGTAAGCAATAGACTGAATAAAAATAACTTATTTTATTTCTATTGTTTATTTGTAACATCCAGTGATGCTTTTAGATTTCTGGACCAGCAGCTGGGTGCAAATGTGGGCATGGGAATTATAAACTTATTCTTTAGAATAAGATTATTTTGCTGTGGTCTGTCCATTGGTGACCTTCCAGAATATATACTTCTGATGGTGAACAACAATGTTGTTTCTTGGGCAGCCCAAGGTCACTGGGGTACAAAACACAGAGCGTGACTAAACTGCTGGAAAGTATTAAAGTGTCAGAGGGGGTTTATGGAGATTAAATACTCTTTACAGGCAAACAAGCACTAACAAAACCCATTACCACCAGACCCATCTAACAAGAAGTCCTGAAGGGAGTGCTAAACATGGAAAGGAAAGACATCACCAGCTTCTACGAAAAACACACTTTATATATAGACCAGCAACAGTATAAAACAACCACACAAACAAGTATGCATAATAACCAGCTAATAATGTGATAACAGAAACAAATCTGCACGTATCTATACTAATGTCTAATGTAAACAGGCTAATGCCCCAATTAGAAGGCATAGGGTGGCAAGTTGAATGAAAACACAAGATTTAATGATATGTTGTCTTCAAAACATATATCTTCTTACATACAATGACAATGATAGGCTCGAAATAAATGGCAGGAGAAAAATCTCCAAGCAAACAGTAAATAGAAACAAAAAAAGCAGGGGTTGCTGTGATTCTAATTTCAGACAAAACAAGCTATAAGCCAACACAGATAAAAAAGACAAAGAGCACTATTACATAATGGTAAAGGGCTCAATTCAATGAGAGAAAGTATCTTAAATGTATATATACCCAATGAAAGAGCACCCAGATTCATGAAGCAAGTCCTTAGAGACCAATGAAAGGACTTAGATAAGCACACAATAATAGTGGAAAAGGACTTTTTCTTTAATTTGAATTTTAGGATTGGGGGTACATTTACAGGTTTGTTATGTCATTCATGTCATGGGAGTGTGTTTTACCGTTCATTTCATCATCCAGGTATAAAACCTATTACCCAATAGTTACTTTTTCTGCTCCTCTCTGTCCTCCCAGTCTCCACCCTCAAGTAGGGCTGTTACTTTTTTGTTGTTCAGGGTTTATCATCATTTAGCTGTCACTTATAAGTCAAAAAATGCAGTATTCAATTTTTTGTCCCTGTGTTAGTTTGCTAAAGGTACGTCTCCAGCTCCATCCATGTTTCTGAAAAGGCATTGTCTCATTCTTTTTTTATAACTGCATAGTATTCCGTGGTTTATATGCATCACATTTTATTTATCCAATCTGTCATTGATAGACATTTGGGTTGATTCTGTATCTTTGCTACTGTGAATAGTAATGCAATGAATATGTGCATTCATGTGTCTTTATGATAGAATGATTTCTATTTCCCTCAGCATATGCACAGTGATGAGATTGCTAGGTAGAATGCTAGCTCTGTTTTTAGCTCTTTGACAAATTGCCAAACTGCTTTGGAAAATGGCTGAACTAATTTACACTTACACCAACAGTGTATAAGTGTTCCTTTTTCTCCATAACTTTGCCAGTGTCTGTTATTCTTTGACTTTTTATTAATACCCATTCCAACTGGTATGAAATGACATCTCATTATAGTTTTGATTTATATTATTTGTAGAGATGGGGTTTTGCCATGTAATTCAGGCTGGTGACAAACTACTGGACTCAAGTGATGTGGCTGCCTTGGCTGCCCAAAGTGCTGTGATGACAGGTGTATGCCACAGTGCCTGGCCTGATTTTCTAATAATAGGTGTTCTGACTGGTGTGAGATGGTATCTCATTGTAAAATTGATTTGCATTTCTCAAATAATCTGTAGTATTGAGCAATTTTTTTCAATATGCTTGTTAGTCACATATATGTCTTATTTTGAAAAGTGTCTATTAATGTTTTTGCTTACTTTTTAATGAAATTTTTTCTTGTAAATTTGTCTGTTTTTTATACATACTGGATATTAGGATTTTGTCAGATATATAGTTTGCAAATTTTTTTCTCCTATTCTGTATGTTGTCTTTTTACTCTGCTGAGAGTTTGGTTTGCCATGCAGACACTCTTTAGTTATATTAGACTCTTTTACCAGTTTCTGCTTTTGTTTTGCTTTTGATGTCTTTGTTATAAAATCATTGCTCATCTCTGTGTCCAAACTTGTTTTGCCCATTCTGTCTTCCTGGGTTTTCATAGTTTTGGATTTTACATTTAAGTCTTTAATTTACCTCGAGTTGATTTTTGTATATGATTAAGGAATGGTTCCAGCTTCAATCTTTTGCATATGTCTTCCCTGTTATCCCAGCACCCTTTATTATATAGGGAGCCTTTTCTCCACTGCTTATTTTTGTCAGTTTTGTCAAAGATAAGAGAGTAGTTAGATGTATGGCTTTATTTCTGGGCTCTCTATTTTGTCCCATTGGTCAATGTGCCTGTTTTTGTACTAGTATTATGCTGTTTTGGTTACTGCAGCCCTGTAGTATAGTTTGAAGTTGAGTAATATGATGCCTTCAGCTTTTTTTTTTTTTTTTCCCCTTAGGGTTGCCTTGGCTATTTAGCCTCCTTTTTGGTTTGGTATAAATTTTAAAATAGTTTTTTTTTCCTAGCTCTGTGAAGAATGTTGTTGGTAGTTTTATAGAAATAGCACTAAATTTGTAAATTGCTTTTGGCAGTGTGGCCATTTTAATGACATTGATTCTTTCTATCAGTGGCCATGGAATGCTTTTCAGTTTGTTTGTGACTTCTCTAATTTATTTGAGCCATATTTATTATTTCTTATTGTAGAAATGTTTACCTCCCTGGTTAGTTGTATTCCTAAGTATTTTATTCTTTTTGATACAATTGTGAATGGTATTGCTTTCCTACTATGACTATCAGTTTGAATGTTGTTGCTGTATAGGAATGCTAGTGATTTTTCAACATTAATTTTGTATCCCAAAACTTTGATGTAGTTATCAACAGGAAGAGCTGTTGTACTGAGACTATTGGTTTTTTACAATATAGCATTATGTTATCTGCAAAGAGTTATAGTTTGACTTTCTCTCTTTCTATTTGGATGTGCATTACTTATTTCTGTTTATTTGTACCTTTTCTTTTCTTTTTTTTTTTCTATCAGTCTAGCTAGAGGTCTGCTTATTTTTTTTTTTTTAACTTTCAAAAAGAAATACCTCCTGGATTCATCGGTCTTTTCAATTATTTTTCATGTCTCAATTTCCTAGAGTTCAGTGCTGATTTTTGTTATTTCTCTCCTTTTTTTAGCTTTGGAGTTGATTTGTTCTTCCTTTGTTATTTCTTTCATTTGTTATGTTAAGTTATTAATTTGATATCTTCCTAATTTTTTGCTGTGGGCTTTGGTGCTATTAATATCTCTCTTAACACTGCCTTAGCTGTGTCCTTGAGATTCTGATACATTTTATCTTTGTTCTGATTAGTTTCAAATAACTTGTTAATTTTGCCTTAACTTCATTATTTACTCAAAAGTAATTGAGGACCATCTTGTTTAATTTCAATGTAATTGCATAGTTTTGAATAATTTTGTTAGCCCTTACTTTTATTTTTTTTGTTGTTGTCCTGTGGTCTGAGAGTGTGTTTGGTTATGATTTTGGTTCTTTTGTATTTGCTGATAATTGTTTTGTATACAATTATGTGGTCAATTTTAGAGTATATCTTGTGTGGCAATAAAAAGAATGTTTATTTCATTGTGTTTTTTGGGGGAGGTAGGGGTGGAGAATTCTGTAGAGATCTATCATATCCATTTGGTCCAGTGTTGAGTTCCAGTCTTGCATATCTTTATTTTCTCCCTCAGTGATATGTCTAATGCTGTCAGTGGAGTATTGAAGTCTTCCACTATTACTGTGTGGGAGTCTACATGTCTTTATAATTCTTTAAGAACTTACTTTATGAATCTGATTGCCCTACTTTGGTTGCATATATATTTAGGATAGGTGATTCCTCTTGTTGAATTGATCCCTTTATCATTATGTAATGCTTTCCCTTTTCTTTTTAAATCTTTGTTGATTTAAAGTTTGTTTTTTCTGAAGTTAGAATTGCAATCCCTACTTTTATCTGTTTTCCATTTGCTTGGTAGATTTTCCTCCATCCCTGTATTTTGAGTCTGTGGGTGTTTTCACCTGTGAGATGGGTCTCTTGAAGTCAGCATACCAATGGCTCTTGCTTTTTTTATTCAGCCTGCCACTTTTCCCTTTATGTAGGGCATTCAGCCTGTTTACATTCAATGTTAGCATTGATATGTGTGGATTTGATTCTGTCATTGTGCTAATAGCTGGTTATCATGCAGGCTTGTTTGTGTAGTTGCTTTATGGCGTCACTGGTGTGCATTTATGTGTGTTTTTGTATTAATTGGTGGCAGGATTTCCTTTCTATATTTAGTAATACTTTCAAGGTCTCTTGTAAGGCAGGTCTGATGAAAACAATATCCATCAATATTTGCTTATCTAAAATGTATCTTATTTCTCTTTTGTTTAAGAAGTTTAGTTTGGTTAAATATGAAATTCTTGGTTAAAGATTTTTTCTTTAAGAATGTTTAATATAGGCCCCTAATCTCTTATGGCTTGTAGGTTTCTAGTGGAGAAATCAGCTGTTAGTCTAATGGGGTTCCTTTTGTAGGTTACCTGCTCTTTCTTTCCATCTGCCTTTAACATTCTTTCTTTTATTTCGACCTAAGAAAATCTTATGATCATGTGCTTTGGGGATAATCTTTTTGTGTAGAATCTTGAGGAGTTCTCTGTACTTTCTAAATTTTAGTGCTCTCCTCTCTAGCAAAGTTGAGAAGTTTGTACAAATGGTATCCTAAAGTGTGTTTTCCAGGTTGTTTGTTTTCTCCCTCTCACTTCCAGAGATACCAGTGATTCATATGTTTGCTCTCTTTATATAATCTTACACTTCTCAGAGATTTTGTTTATTCATTTTTATTTTTTTCTATATTTTTTTGTCTGACTTTCTTATTTCAGAGAGCCCATCTTCACATTTTGAGACTCTTTCCTGAGCTTCATCTATTCTGCTGTTAATATTCATGATTGCATTGTGAAAATATTGTATTGTGTTTTTCAACTCTGTCAGATCCATTACCTTCTTTTTTTAAATTTAATTTCAGCTATTTTGACCTTCAGCTCCTGTATAGTTTTATTTTGATTCTTAATTTCCTTGGATTGGATTTTACCATTCTCCTGAATCTCAATGATCTTTATTCCTGTCTGTATTCTTAATTATATTTATGTCATCTCAGCCAGCTCAGCCTGGTTAAGAACTCTTGTAGGAGAATTGGTGAAGTCATTTGGAGGGCATCCAACACTCTGGCCATTTGAGTTACTGGAGTTCTTGTGTTGGTTCTTTCTCATCTCTACATGTGGGTGTTTTTTAAACTGTCATTTAGATTGAGTACAGTCGATAGAATTCTTTTTTGGTTGTTTTCACAGAACTGATGCTATGTGAAGGGTCTTCATTTTTAGCTGGCTTCTTGTATTTGGTTTCCCAATGAAGTATGTTAGCAAGGTGTTTTTGGTGTTGAAGCTTTAAGGTGTAATCCAGTAGGCAGTGATTAGGTATATTGGTCAGTTAGTAGACTCTTGCTGAATTGTGTCACTCTTCTACATTTCCTCACATTTGCAGCTGTCTTCCCACTCATTGCTGTGAAAATGTAGGCTTCTGTCTTTTTTGAGTGCTGGCTGTAGATTGTGACTTGACACTCCTGGAAAGCCTACTGCAGTTCTAGTGTAATTACAGGGTGTGTTTCTTCCCTAATTTGGGAGCAGCAAAGGAAGACAGTGGTTGTAGCCAAGGGTCTTTTGCTTGTATCCTGATGGCTCCACCCTAGAGAGATTCCAGGCAGCCAAAAAAATAAAAAAATCAGCAGGGGTAGCTGGAGACCTCAGTTCAGAGGTCCTGCCAGTGAGGAAAAAGAGAATCAGAGATTCACTTTATTATAGAGTAGGGCCACATTTTCTTAGAGAAGCTATACCATGCTGGGGATCAATTTCAGCCCCGGCCACCTCAAACTTTCCAAACCTGAAGACCAGAATTGCTAAGTTGCCCAAACAGCAAAAATGATGGCCCACCTTCTTTCCAGGAGCTCAATCACAAGGACTTTTGAAACCTTTTTGGTTAGAGAACACTGGTGGGTATAGCTGGAGATCACAGTTGGGACACCCCACCTTGGTGAGGAGAAACATAATGTGGGACATGCTTTTAAAAGCAGTCTGCCACTTTTTTTTTTGTAGAAAAGCTGTGCTATTCTAGGTGTCTGCTTCAACCACCCATCACTTCAGACCCTCCAAAGACCAGAGGCCTGAATGGCTAAGTAGGCCAAACAGGATAGATTATGACACACCACTCCCCCTGAGAGCTCCACCTCAGAGAGGTGTAATGTTGCTACTGGTGGATGGCTGGAATTTCAAACCAGTGGGTCATAGCCTCTGAAAACCTTGAAAACAGGGTACGTAAAATGTTGCTTCTCAGCCCCCTGGATTCAGCCACTTTACTAGGTGTGCGTACTGGGAAAGGTTAATCTCCCACTTTGCTGGTGTTGCAACAACTTTTGGCTTTTGCTAGGAAGTCTGGAAATCCCAGGTATCTAAAGCCCCCATGTCTCTATTATATAGTGAAGGAAGTTCTGGTCAGAACAACAAAGAAGAGAAAGAAATCAAGGGCATTCAAATAGGAAGGGAGAAAGTGAAATAACCTCTGTGTGTAGACAACATGACTCTATACTTGGGAAAACCCATAGTCTCCTCTCAAAGCCTTGATCTGAGAAAAAAACTAGCAAACTTTCAAGACACAAAATCAATGTACAAATAATAGTAGCATTTCCATACACCTATAACATCCAAGCTAAGTGTCATATCAAAAAGGCAATTTTACTCAAAAAAGCAAAAAAATAAAATAACTAGGAATACAGTTAACTAGGGAAGTGAAATATATTTATGACAATAATTAAAAAACATTGACCAAATAAATCAATGTTGGTACAAACATTAAAAAAATTATACTCATGGATAGAAAGAACCAATATTGTTAGAATGGCTATACTGCCTAATCAATTTTTAAATTCAATGTTATTCCTTTCAAACTACCAATGATATGCTTCACAGGATTAGAAAAGCCACTTTAAAATTTCTATGAAACAACAACAACAACAAAAAAGGCAAAATAAACAAAGCAAACCTAAGTAAAAAAATAACAGAGCTGATGGGGGTAAAGCAAGATTTCAGAATAGAAGGGTCTACCAACAGTGTCACTCACAGGAACATCAATTTAACAACTATCACACAGAAAATCACCTTCATAAGAACCAAAGATAACATGAGCCCTCATATACTTGATTTTATGTACATGTCACTGAAAAAGACATTTAAGAGATATGAAACCGTGTTGAATTGTCAATGCCACTCTCATTACCTCCAGCAGTGTGGACATGGTGCAGAGTCTACAATTTTTAGGGAGTGGGGGAGAGAATGCAGCAATGGTTAGGCAATGAACTCCTTGTTGTTCTGTCATTACAGAAAATAAAACTATAGCAAATGCTGTTGACATCTTCTTATGGAGGAAACATTTAGATCTCACCTAGTTGGAGGAGAACTGCCAATCCCAGTGGTTCAAACTTGAGCTCCACCAAACTTTTCCACCAAAGGCCAAAATGCTCTGGGTCTCTGTGTTAACTTGGAAGGCAGTCAACCCCATAAGAACTACAAAATTTATGTGAGTCTTATCAGTAAACTGAGCTGAAATAGAGTGAACTGGTGAGGCATGTGACCTACTGAGACACCAGCTTGGACAGCTAAGGGAGTGCTGGCCCCAATCCTCCTTTAAACCCTGGCTGCATAGCTCACAGTTCCAAAATATACTCTTACTATCCACTTGGGGAGAGAAGAGGGTAGAGTGGGGTGGACTTTGTCTTGTATCTTGAATACCAGCTCAGGTACAGCAGGATAAAGTACCAATCAGAGTCATGAGGCCTCCTTTCCAGGCCCTAGCTCTCAGATAATATTTCTAGATCACCATCATCCAGAAGGCAACCCACTGCCTTGAAGGGAGGGACTCAGCCCTGGTAACATTTATCATCTGCTAACTAAAAATCATTTGGGCCATGAATCATCCACAGTGATACCCAGGTATTAAGTCAAGGGCCTCAGGTGAGCCTCTGAGACTTTTGGGCTTCTGGTAATATTAAACATTTTTTCTAGCTGTAATTTCTATGAGACTCCTTCTCTTTGAGAAAAAGCAGAGAAAAAAGTAAATAACACTTTGTCTTACACCTTAGGTACCAGTATAGCTACGGGGGGGTAGAAGACCAAATGGGTTCTTAGGGTGCCTGATTTCAGGACTTGACTCAATGGGATCTCTGGACCTGACTTGGACCACTAATCATATAAAGCTTATATTACAGCACAAAGAGCCTTGAAATATCTGGAAAGCCTTCCGTAGGAGGATGAGCAAAAATAAATCCAGATAAGGACGACTAAAATAAACACAAAACTCTTTAATGTCCAGACACTGAAGAATATCTACTAACATCAATGCCATCCAGGAAAACATGACCTCAAGTGAACTAAATTAGGCACTATGGAACAAACCTGGATAAACAGCTATGTGTACTTCCAGCCAAAGAATTTGAAATATCTGTTTTGAAAAACTCAAATAAATCCAAGATGACACAGTAAAGGAATTGAGAATTTTATCAGATAAATTCAACAAGAGGCTTAAATAACTGAAAAAATTAATGAGAAATTCTGAAGCTGAAAAATGCAATTGGTATACTAAAGAATACATCAGAGTCTTTTAATAGCAGAAGTGAAGAAGCAGAAAAGAAATAGTGAATTTGAAGAAAGACTATTTAAAAATGCACAGTAATAGAAGATGAAAGAAAATAGAATAAAAAGCAAATAAAGCTCATAGAATTCTAGAAAACAGCTTCAAAAAAGTAAAACTAAGAGTTATTGGCCTTAAAGAGAAGATAGAGAAAGAAATAGGGGTAGAAACTTTATTCCAAAGGATAATATCAGTGAACTTTCCAAACCTAGAGAAAGATATCAATATTCAAGTACAAGAAAGTTATAGAACACCAAGAAAATTAAACCCAAAGAGACTACTTCAAGACATTTAATAAACTCCCAAAGATCAGAGTACATAGGTTCTAAAAGGAGCAAGAGAAAAATTAAGTAAGATACAATGAAACTGTAATACCTCTCCTCTAGAAGCAGACTTTTCAGTAGAAATCTTTCAGTGGAAATCTTACAGTGGAAATCTTAGAGTGGAAATCCCAGAGAGTGGCACGACATGTTTAAAATGCTTAAGGAAAAACACTTTTACCCTGGAATAGTATATCTGGTGAAAATATTCTTAGAACATGAAGGAGAAATAAAGACTTTCCCAGACAAATAAAATCTGAGAAATTTCATGAACACCAGAACTGTTTTACAAGAAATGCTAAAGCGAGCACTTCAATCAGAGAGAAAAAGTTGTTAATGGACCATAAGTAATCATTTGAAAATACAAATCTCATTAGTAAGAGTAAGTAAAAGGAAAAACATAGACTATTATAACACCATAAGTGTGGCATGTAAACTATTTTTATCTTAACTAGAAAGATGAAATAATAAACCAATAAAAAATTATAAAAACTTTTCATAACACAGACAATATAATAACATATAAATAGGAAGGAAGTACAAAATGTTTAAAAGCAGGGGAATGAAGTTAAGGTGTAGAATTTTTGTTAGTTTTCTTTTTCTTTGTTTATGTAAATAATTTTATGTTATTATCTGGTTGAAATAATGGGTTGCAAGATACTATTTGCAAGCCTCATGCTAACCTCAAACCAAAAATGTACAACAGATAAAGAAAAAATAAAAACCAAGAAACTAAATCTTATCATCAGAGAAAATGACCTTCACTAAAAGAAGACAGGAGAAAAAATGAAAAAAGAGAACACCACAAGACAACAAGAAAACCAATAATAAAATGACAAGAGTAAGTCATCACTTATCAATAATGACATCAAATGTAAATGGATTAAACTCTTTAATCAAAAGACATAGGCTGAATAAAAGAAAAATAAAACCCATTGATCTGTTGCCTATAAGAAACACACTTCATTTATAAAGACACACATAGACTGATATTAAAAGCATAAAAAGATATGCAATGCCAATGGAAACCAAAAAAGAGCAGGAGTAGCTAAACTTTTATCAAACAGGATAGATTTCAAGACAAAAAACTGTAAGAAGAGAAAAAGAGGTCATTATGTAGTTATAAAGGGGTCAATTCAGTAAGCGGAGATAAGAATTTTACATATATATGCACCCAACACTGGAATACACAGATATGTGAACCAAATATTAGCTCAACAAAAGGGAGAGATAGGCTGCACTGTATTAGTAGCTGGAGTCTTCAACGGTCTACTTTCAGCATTTGACAGGTCTCCCAGAAAGAAATTAAACAAAGAACAATCAGACTTAATCTGTATTATGGAGAAAAAAAATTTACTATTTAATAGATATTTACAGAATATTTCAATCAATGGCTACAGCATACACATTCTTTTCCTCAGCAGATGGATTATTTTCAAGAATAGGTCGTATATTGCAGCACAAAACTAATCATAAAACATTCATAAAAACTGAAATAATATTTTGACAACAATGGAAGAGAACTAAAAATTAATAACAAGATGGATTTTGTAAATTGAGATTATATAACTTTAATTTCTTCATTTACCCCAATGGCTCACTAAAAAGAAGAAAATTAATTTTTTTTATAAACAAATGGTATTGAAAACACAACATACCGAGCCTATGAGGTACAGTAAAAGGAGTACTAAAAAGGAAGTTTACAGCTATATTGCCTATATTAAAAACCAGAAAAACTTTAAATAGAAAATGTAATGATGCATCATAAAGAACTAGAAAAACCCAAAAGTGTCTACCATGACATGTCTACCAGAAAAAAATAATAAAATTTAGAATGGAAATAAATTTGAAATAAAAAAACAATAGAAAAGATTAATAAAATAAATCTGTTTTTTAATTAAACAAAACTAATAAACTTAGAATAAGAAAAAAAGAGAATATTCAAATACACAAAATCAGAAATGTAAAAAGATGGTATTACACGTTATATTGCAAAAATATTAAGGATTATTACTGGTTACTACATGTAACTATAAGCCAATAAATCAGAAAACCTAGAACAAATGGAAAAATTCTAGACACCTGCAACTGACCAGTATTATACCAAGAAGAAATCTAACACCTGAGCACACCAATAACAAGCAACAAAATCAGTCATAATGAAAAGTATTCCAGTAAAGAAAAGCCCAGGACTCAGTGGCTTCATAGCTGAATTCTACCAAATATTTAAAGAAGAAATTATAGCAATTCTACTCAAACTTTTCTCAAAAGTAAAGGAGGTGACAACATTTCCAAACTCATTCTGCAATGCCAGTATTACCCGATACCAAAACTGGAAGAAGACACATCAAAGTAAAGAAAACTACAGGCTAATTTCTGTGATGAAATTTGATGCAAAAATACTCAAACGGTAAGGATTTTAACTTTCTCTACTGCTATTCAATATAGTATTGGAAGTCCTTGCTAGAGCAATTAGACAAGAGAAGGAAATAAAAGGCATCTAAATTTGAATGGAAGAAATAA
This sequence comes from Plecturocebus donacophilus, assembly GCA_004027715.1. NCBI lineage: Eukaryota > Metazoa > Chordata > Mammalia > Primates > Pitheciidae > Plecturocebus > Plecturocebus donacophilus. The sequence goes on along the minus strand of PVKP010031158.1, from coordinate 9,268 downwards.
AATTATCTTGTTTGTAGATAATGTGACCTTATATTTTGAAGAATCTTGCAATAGTCCATTGGTGCACTGCTATAAAAAATACCTGAGGCTGGGTAATTTATAAAGAAAAGAGTTTTAATGGGCACACAGTTCTGCAGGTTGTACAGGAAGCATGATGTTGGCACATGCTCAGCTTTTGAGGATACCTCAGGAAACTTTCAATTATGGCAGAAGGCAAAGAGGAATTAGCACTTTACATGCATGGCTAGAGAAGAAACAAGAAAGAAAGTGGTAGGAGGAGCTACACACTTTTAAACAATTAGATCTCATGATAACTTACTCACCATCTCAACAACTGGGAATAATGTCAAACCATACATGGGGAACTGCGCCCGTGATCAAATCACCTCTCACTAGGTTCCACGGCCAACTTTGGGGATTATATACTGACATAAGATTTGGGCAGGTACACAGATCCAAAGCATATCAAACCTGAAGACTCCACCAAAGAAACTATTAGAACTGATAAAACATTTAATAAAGATGCAGGATATAAAATGAACATATAATAATTACTAGCATCTCTATACGCCCACAGTGAGCAATCTGAAAAAGAAAACAAAAAGTAATTCTATTTATAATAGCCACATATAAAATTAAATATAAAATAATTAACCAAAAAAGTGAAATGTCTCTATAATAAAATTCATAAAACACTAATAAAAGAAATTGAGAGCATAAAAAATGGAAAAAATATTTTGATTGAAAGAAACAACATTATTAAAATGTCCATACTACACAAAGCAATCTACAGACTAAAATAAATCCCTGTACAAGTACCAATGACATTCCTTCCAGAATATGGAACCACAAAAGATACAGAACAGTCAAAGCTATTCTAAGTAAAATGAACAAGACTGGAGAAATAATCTTATTTTACTTCATTATATTACAGAGCTATAGTAACCAAAACAGCATACTATTGGCATAAAAACAGAAAAACACACCCATATAACGCAACAAATAACTCAGAAACAATTCCACACAATTTCAGTGAATTTATTTCTGATCAAAAATTTCCAAAAACATATGCTGTGGAAAAGACAGGCTCTTTAATGAATATTACCAGGAAAATTGGATATCTATATGCAGAATAGTGAAATTAGCCCTCTATCTTATGCCATATACAAAAGTTAAATCAAATGGAATGAAAGAATTGAATCTAAGAACCCCAATTATGAAACTACTACAAAAAAATCTTTGGAGAAATTTTACAGGTCATTGGTCTCAGTACAACTTTCTGGAGCATAGTATAATTTTCTGGAGCAATACCCCCAAAACACAGTCAACCAAAGCAAAAATGGACAAATGGGATCAAATCAAGTTAAAAAGCTACTGCAAAGCAAAAGAAGCAATAAACAAAGTGAAAAGACAACTCAAAGAATGGGAGAAAATATTGGCAAAGTACTCATCTGAGAAAGAACTAATAATGAGAATATATAAGAAGCTCAAACCAGTCTGTAGAAGTAAATCTAATAATCTAATCAAAAATTGGGCAAAAGATTTAAACAGATATTTCTCAAAAGAAGGCATATAAATGTCAAAGTCATATAAAAAGGTCTTCAAGATTATTGAATATTAGAGAAACACAAATGAAATCTATAGTGTGATATCATCTCACCCCAGTTAAAATGCCTTATATCAAAAAGACACACAATGACAAATGCTGATGAGAATGTGGAGAAAACACAACCCTTGTACACTGTTGCTGAGAATGTAAATTAGTACAACCCCTATAAAAAGCAGTTTGGAGCTTTCTCACAAAACAAAAATAGAACTACCTTATGATACAGTAAATCCTCTGCTAGCTATATACCCAAAAGAGAGAAAATCAGTATACCAAAGCTATGCCTTCACTCCCATATGTTTTCTAGCACTGTTCACAGTAGCCATGATTTGGATGGAACCTAAATATGTATCAGCAGATGAATGGATAAAAAAATGCAGTACCTACACACCAGGGATAAAAGTGGAGATCATAATGTTAAGTAAAACAGGTCAGGCACAGAAAGACAAACATTGAATGTTATCACTTAGTTGTAGGATCTAAAAATCAAAACGATTAAACTCATGGACATAGAGAGTACAAAGATTGTTACCCATGGCTAGAAAAAGTAGTGGGAGGTTGGGAGGTAGCTGGGAATGGTTAATAGGTACAAAAAAAGTCATTAGAAAGAATAAGACCTATTATTTGATCTCACAACAGGGTGACTGTAGTCAATAATAAATTGGGCCAGGTGCAGTGACTCATGTCTGTAATCCCAGCAATTTGAAAGGCTGAGGTGGCTGGATCACCTGAGGTCAGGAGTTTCAGACCAGCCTGGGCAACATGGTGAAACCCTATCTCTACTAAAAATATATAAGTTATCTGAGTGTGGTGGCAGGAACCTGTAATCACAGCTACTAGAGAGGCCGAGGCAGGAGAATTGCTTGAACCCACGAGGCAGAGGTTTCGCTGAGCCGAGATCATGCACTCCAGCCTGGGTGACAGACCAAGAATATGTCTCAAAATAATTAAATGTACATTTTTCAAGAACTGAAAAAATGTAATTGGATTGTTTGCAACACAAGGAATAAGTGAGTGATGTGACTGATACCTTATTCTCCATAATGTGATTTAACATTGCAAGCCTCTATCAAAACATATCATGTATCCCACAAATATATATACCTACTACATGCCTAAAAATATTAAAAATCAAAACATTCAAAAAGAAGCATAAAGTAGGAAAATAGAGCTGGAGTCATCACATTGCTCAATTTCCATCTATATTAGAAGTGTACAGTAACCAAAACATCATAATACAGATAAAAAAGGAGACACATAGACCAACTGAACATGAGAGTCCAGAAATAATGCTGTACACCTACACCTATCTGATCTTTAAAAAACTCATCAAAAGTAGGAAATAGGGAAATAACTTCCTATTTAATAAACAGCGCTGGAATAACTGGCTAACCAAATGCAGAAGATTGAAACTAGTCAGGTCCTCTGCACCATATACAAAACAAAAAACCAAAACCAAAACCAAAACCAAAACCAAACAAAACAAAAACCTCAAGATCAATTTAAGACAAATGTAAAACCTAAAACTATAAAAATTCTGCAAGAGAACCTAGAAAGTATCATTCTTGACATATAAACAAGCAAAGATTTTACAACAAAGCTGGCAAAAGCCATTGCAACAAAACCAGAAATTGACTAATGGAACCTAATCAAACTAGAGCTTCTCCACAGTAAAAGAAACTATCAACAGAGTAAACAAACAACCTACAGAATAGGGGAAGATAGTCACAAACTATGCATCCAACAAAGGTCTAATACCCAGAATACATAAGGAATTTAAATTTACAAGCAGAAAACAAACAACTGCATTAAAAAGTGGGCAACAGATACTTTTCAATAGAAGACTTACATGTGGCCAATAAGTATAAGAAACAATGCTCAACATCACTAATCCTTAGAGAAATGGAAATCAGAACCAGAGTGAGACATCCTCTGACCCCAGCCAAAAAGTGTATTATTAAAAAGTAAAAAAAAAAAAAAGAAAAAAAGAAAAAAAATGTATGTTGGTGAGAATGCAGAGAAAAGCTAATGCTTATACATTTCTGGTGGGAATATAAAAGAGTTCAGCCACTGTGGAAAGCAGTGTAGCGATTTCTCTAAAAACTTAAAGCGCAGCTACTATTTTACCCAGGAATCCTATTATTGAATATATACCCAGAGTAATATAAACCTTTCTACCCTAAAAACACATGCATGTGTATGTGTGCCACAACAATATCGACAATAGCAACAACATGGAATCAACCTAGATGCCCATCAATGGTAGACTGGATAAAGAAAATGTGGTACATATGCACCATCAAATACCACATGGCCAATAAAAATAATAAGATCATGTTCTCTACAGCAACATGGATGGTGCTATAGGTCATTATCCTACAGAAACTAGCACAGAAACAGAAAACCAAATACCACATGCTCTCACTTATAAATGGGAGCTAAACACCAAGTGCATGTAGACAGAAAGAAGGAAACAGCATATGCCGGGGTTTACTTGAGGGTGGAGGTGAGAGGAGGGTAAAAAAAAAAAAAAACTTTGGGGTACTATGCTTATTACCTGAGAGACTAATCTGTACAGCAAACCCCCATGACACAGAATTTACCTATATAACACACCTACACATGTGCCCTTGAACATAAAAGGTAAAAAGTATTTTTATAAAGATGTTTTGAGATATTTCAGCAAATCAGAATTGAAGTGTTATGAAATGCAAAGGAGGCTAATATTATCCCAACTTCCTCTGTTTAATTATTACCCACTTTCTTTCCTAAAGCTGTTCATAGAGGAAGATCCAAGATGGCCGATTAGGAGCAGCTCAGGATTGCAGTTCCCAGTGAAAGTGCAGAGGGTGAATGAATGCTGCATTTCCAGATGAATTTTTATTGCCCACAGACTGGGAGATTTCCAGGCGGAGGAGCCCCACGGGTCACCAGCACAGCTGTTTTGGCTGGCACGGCTGTTCTGCCGGAGCCCCAGTGCGGCGGTTCTCCATACAAAATACACTGGTTTGGGTGCCCTTTTAGCTGGCGAGTGGAGCTTCTGGAAGGCAGAGTCGCCCATTCATCTGATTAAAAAGGGGACTGAATAAGGGAGACAGGCCATGAGATTCCCGGGCAGAAAAGCACCACGAATCTCAGCACGGCTGTTTCAGCCAGCATGGTGGGTTGCTGCATGGGAAATCACACAGATCCTGGAGCCTTTTCAACAGGTGACTGGAACACCTGGGAGAGAGTCGACAGTTCAACTAAAAAAAAAAAGGCTCTGAGGTAGGGAGCCAGGTGATCAGGCTCAGCTGGTCCCACCCACACACAAAGAAACAGCAATTGGAAATGCTCTGGGTTGAGAGTTTCACAGCAAGCACAGCTGAACCCGGGATGGTCCAACTTTGTGGGGGAGGGGCGTCTGCCATTACCGAGGAACTTCACTACTATGGAGGTAGTCCGTCATTGCTGATGCAGCCTGCCGTTACCGAGGCAATCGGCCATTACAGAGAGAGTCCGTCATTACAGAGGTGGGCCACCATTGCCGAGGCAGTTCTAACTACACCCATATAAACAAGACTGCAGGGAAGTTCACACAGCAGCTGGGCAGAGTGCACAGCAGCTCAGCAAAGCCTCTGCAGGCAGACAGTGACTAGGCTGCCTCCTTGCTGGGAAAGGCAACCATGAATAAAAGGCAGCTGCACAATGGAAACTCATAAATAAAGCCCTAACTCCCCGGGACAGAACATCTGGGGAAAAAAAGGGGTTTATGAGTTCTGCTGCAGCAGACTTAAACATACCTGCCCAGCAGCTCTGAATGAACAACGGAGCTCACAACTCAGCACTTGAGCTCCTATAAAGGACAGACCGTCTCCTCAAGCAGCTCCCTGACCCCTGTATATCCAAAGAGTCACCTCATAAAGGAGAGATCAGACTGACATTTGGCGGGTATCCTTCTGGAACAAAGATAGCAGAAGAAGAAACTGGTAGCAACCCTTACTGTTCTGCAACTGCTGCAGGTAATCCCCAGGCGAGCAGGGCCTGTAGTGGACATCGGCAGTCCTACAGCAGAGGAGCAAGACTGTTCAAAGGAAAACTAAGAAACAGAAATAACTTCATCATCAACAAACTGGATGTCCACTCAGAGACCCAATCTGAAAGTCAGCAACTACAAAGACGACAGGTGGATAAATCCACAAAGATGGGAAGAAACCAGTGCAAAAAGGATGAAAACACTCAAAACCAGAACACCTCACCTCCTACAAGGGAGTACAACTCCTCACCAGCAAGGGAACAAGCATGGATGGAGAATGAGTGGGATGCAATGACAGAATCAGGCTTCAGAAGGTGGGTAATAAGAAACTTCTCAGACCTAAAAGAACATGTTATAACCCAATGCAAAGAAACTAAGAACCTTGAAAAAAAGATTTGACGAAATGCTAATGAGAATGGACAACTTAGAGAGGAATATAAGTGAATTGATGGAGCTGAGAAACACAACATGAGAACTTCACGAAGCATGTACAAGGTTCAACAGCTGAATTGAACAAGTGGAAGAAAGGATATCAGAGGTCAAAGATCAACTCAATGAAATAAAATGAGAAGGCAAGATTAGAGAAAAAAGGGTAAAAAGAAACAAACAAAGTCTCCAAGAAATATGGGACTATGTGAAAAGACCTAATCTACATTTGATAGGTGTACCTGAATGTGGCGAAGAGAATGAATCCAAGCTGGAAAACACTCTTCAGGATATTATCCAGGAAAACGTCCCCAACCTAGCAAGGCAGGCTGATATTCACGTCCAGGAAATACAGAGAACACCACAAAGATATTCCTCAAGAAGAGCAACCCCAAGGCACATAATCGTAAGATTCACCAGGGTTGAAATGAAGGAGAAAATGCTAAGGGCAGCCAGAGAGAAGGGTCGGGTTACTCACAAAGGGAAGCCCATCAGACTCACAGCAGATCTCTCAGCAGAAACCCTACAAGCCAGAAGACAGTGGGGGCCAATATTCAACATCCTTAAAGAAAAGAACTTTCAACTCAGAATTTCATATCCAGTCAAACTAAATTCATAAGTGAAGGAAAAATAAAATCCTTTGCGAAGAAGCAAGTACTCAGAGATTATATCACCACCAGGCCTGCTTTACAAGAGCTCCTGAAAGAGGCACTACACACAGAAAGGAACAACCAGTACCAGCCATTCCAAAAACATAGCAAATGGTAAAGAGCATCAACACAATGAAGAATCTGCATCAACTAATGGGCAAAACAGTCAGCTGTCATCAAAATGACAGTATCAAATTCACACATAACAATATTAACCCTAAATGTAAATGGACTACATGCTCCAATCAAAAGACATCGACTGGCAAATTGGATAAAAAGCCAAAACCCATCAGTGTGCTGTATCCAGGAAACCCATCTCACATGCAAGGATACGCAAAGGCTCAAAATAAAGGGATGGAGGAAGATTTACCAAGCAAATGGAGAGCAAAAAAAGCAGGAGTTGCAATTCTCATTTCTGAAGAAATAGACTTTAAAGCAACAAAGATCAAAAGAGACAAAGAAGGACATTACATAATGATAAAAGGATCAATGCAACAAGACAAGCTAATGATCCTAAATATATATGCACCCAATACAGGAACACCCAGATACATAAGGCAAGTTCTTAATGACTTACAAAGAGATTTAGACTCCCATACAATAATAGTGGGAGACTTTAAGACCTCATTGTCAATATGAGACTGATCAATCAGACAGAAAATTAACAAGATTATCCAGGACTTGAATTCAGACCTGGAACAAGCAAACCTAATAGACGTTTACAGAACTCTCCACCCCAAATTCACAGAATATACATTCTTCTCAGCACCACATCGCACCTACTCTAAAATTGACCACATACTTGGAAGTAAATCACTCCTCAGCAAATGCAAAAGAACGGAAATCATAACAGTCTCTCAGACCACAGTGCAATCAAGTTAGAACTCAGAATTCAGAAACAAACTCAGAACCGCACAGCTTCATGAAAGCTGAACAACTGGCTCTTGAATGTTGCCTGGATAAACAATGAAATAAAGGCAGAAATAAAGATGTTCTTCAAAACCAACGAGAATGAAGAAACATAATACCAGAATCTTTGGGACACATTTAAAGCAGTCTCTAGAGGAAAACGTATAGCAATAAATGCCCACATGAGAATCAAGGAGAGATCTAAAATTGACACCCTATCAGCAAAATTGAAAGAGCTAGAGGAGCAAGATCAAAAAAACTCAAAACCTAGAAGACAAGAAATAACTAAGATCAGAGCAGAACTGAAGGAGATAGAGACACAAAAAAAATCCTTCAAAATCAATAAATTCAGGAGCTAGTTTTTCAAAAAGGTCAAAAAAATAGATAGACCACTAGCCAGATTAATAAAAAAGAAAAGAGAGAATAACCAAAAAGATGCTGTAAAAAATGATAAAGGGGATATCACCACAGATTCCACAGAAATTCAAACAGTCATCAGAGATTATTACAAACAACTCTATGCACATAAACTAGTAAACCTGGAAGAAATGGTTAAATTCCTGGACACTTGCCTCCTCCCAAGCCTAAACCAGGAAGAAGTCAAAACCCTGAATAGACCAATAACAAGGTCAGAAGTTGAGGCAGCAATTAAGAGTGTACCACCCAAAAAAAAAGCCCAGGTCCACATGGGTTCACAGCCGAATTCTACGAGACATAGAAAGAGGATCTGGTACCATTCCTTCTGAAACTATTCCAAATAATCCAAAAAGAGGGAATCTTTCCCAAATCATTTTATGAGACCAACATCATCCTGATACCAAAACTCAGCAGAGACTCGCAAGAAAAGAAAATTTCAGGCCAATATCCATGATGAACATAGATGCAAAAATCTTCAATAAAATACTGGCAAGCTGATTGCAACAGCACATCAAACAGCTTATCCACCATGATCAAGTAGGACTCATCCTGGTGATGCAAGGCTGGGTCAACATACACAAGTCTATAAATGTAATTCACAACATAAACAGAACCAAAGACAAAAACCACATGATCATCTCAATTGATGCAGAGAAGGCCTTTGACAAAATTCAACAGCCACTTATGCTGAAAACCCTCAATAAACTAGGTATTGATGGAATGTATCTCAAAATAATAAAAGCTATTTATGACAAATCAACAGCCAATATCATACTGAATGGGCAAAAACTGGAAGCATTCCCTTTGAAATCTGACATGAGATATGGATGCCCTCTCTCACCACTCCTATTCAATATAGTACTGGAAGTTTTAGCCAGAGCAATCAGGCAAGAAAAAGAAATAAAGGGTATTCAAATAGGAAAGGAGGAAGTCAAATTGTCTCTATTTGCAGACGACATGATTGTGTATCTACAAGACCCCATCGTCTCAGCCCAAAATCTCCTGAAACTGATAAGCAACTTCAGAAAAGTCTCAGGATACAAAATCAATGTGAAAAAAATCACAAGCATTCCTATACACCAATAACAGACTTAAAGACAGCCAAATCAAGAACAAACTGCCATTCACAATTGCTACAAAGAGAATACAATACCTAGGAATACAACTAACAAGGAACGTAAAGGACCTCTTCAAGGAGAACTACAAACCACTGCTCAATGAAGTAAGAGAGGACAAAAATAGATG
>PVKP010031157.1:0-27218 GCA_004027715.1 Plecturocebus donacophilus | reverse complement strand
ACTGGTTTCTTCCCATCTTTGTGGATTTATCCACCTGTCATCTTTGTAATTGCTGACTTTCAGATTGGGTCTCTGAGCAGATGTCTGGCTTACTGGTGATGAAGTTTTTTCTGTTTCTTAGTTTTCCTTTGTTGGACGCCTCTTCCCCACAGAGCTGGGCCTTCCCGGGTTCAGCTGTGCTTGCTGTGAAACTCTCAATCCTCAGCGCTTCCAATTACTGTTCTCATTGTGGGGATGGGACCAGCCGAGCCCGACTAAAAGGGCACCCAGTCCCGTATACTCTGCACCAAGAAGTGCCGCGCCGGGGTGCCGGCAAAATAACCACACCAGCCAAAGGAGTTATGCTGGTGACCCGTGGGGCTCCTCCACTGGGAGTCTCCTGGTCTGTGGGCAACAAAAATTCATCTGAAAATGCGGCATCCACTCACTCTCTGCACTTTCACTGGGAGCTACAATCCTGAGCTGCTGCTAATCAGCCATCTTGGATCTCTCTCCACCTGGTGATGAAGTTTTTTCTGTTTCTTAGTTTTCCTTTGGCGGACGCCCCTTCCCCACAGAGCTGGACCTTCCCGGGTTCAGCTGTGCTTGCTGTGAAACTGTCAGTCCTCAGTGCTTCTAATTGCTGTTCTCCTTGTGGGGATGGGACCAGCCGAGCTCTACTAAAAGGGCACCCAGTCCAGTATACTCTGCATCGAGATGCGCTGTGCCGGGGCACCGGCAAAACAGCCGCGCCAGCCAAAGGAGTCATGCTAGCAACCCATGGGGCTCCTCCGCCGGGAGTCTCCCGGTCTGTGGGCAACAAAAATTCGTCTGAAAGTGTGGCGTCCACTCGCTCTCTGCGCTTTCACTGGGAACTACAGTCCTGAGCTGCTGCTAATCGGCCATCTTGGATCTCTCTCCCACTGTTTGTGTATTTCTAAGATCTATTTTTGTGGTCAGCAATTGCATAACCCAGGTAACACGATGAATGCTGCAACTGAAGTTCCTTAAAGTTTCTGATGACTCTTGATACTAAGTTCATTGTATTCCTGACATTTGTAGGCCAGATTGGAAACTACAAAAGTAATGAATTGATGTAGTTCTGCTTAAAGTTGTTAAACATTAGGAGTTTACCAGTCAAGTTTTTTGTGATTGAGGAAAAATGACAATTAAATACCCTAGTACATAAAGAATTAAAAAACAAATAAAAATCTGAAAGAATCTATTTGCCATTGTTTGACTTTTTGTGCATGATTTTATGAGAATCTGGGATTCTGTTACTGTGAAGTTTAGGTGCTTCCTGGGGAAGATTTTAAGATTTCTTTTTTTTTTTGCTAGACATTATTCTTTTAAACTGATGCTGGCAAGGAGAATCACATAGGTCAATACACTTTTAAGCTAATTCCAGGATGCTTGAGCCAAGAATGCAAGCATGAAAATAAAATGAAGACTTTTTCATGTTTGAAGGAAATATTTGAATTGGAAACCATTATTTCCTATAACAATATAAAACATGGAGTTTCAAAATTAATGGTAGCTACTGTTTATTTAGCACTGAGAACTAAATGTTATTCTCAGAGGTTTACACGTACTAAGACAAAAACTCATCAGGTATTTTCTAAACAGGGAAGTTGAAACACAGATTGAGTAGCCTGTCAATGGCGAAGCTGGAAAGTCAATGTAGGCAGTCTGTCTCCAGAAAACATTCTCTTAACTATTGTGCCATGTTCTTTCTTAGGGCATGGGGAGATCTCCAGCTCCAGGAAAAAAGTGGAGAGAATGTGGAAAGGATTATTAGATTAATAAATCCTCCTATCTAAGCAAGGTAAAAAGAATCCTACAGTTAGTAAAGATAGAAGTAGATTAAAATTCATAACATTAGAATATTTTTGTATAATTCCTTCTGAGAAGAATCAGGACTCAGTGAGAGTAGCTGACTCTACTTGAGGCAGAAAATCTCAAGGTCAGCCTATACTATTTTGTTATTGCAAGGAAACATGGATACTTTTAATGGTATCTGTGGCTAGGCTAAAGAATTTAGACCCAATGGGCTTTCGTTGTCTAGACTGCCATAACTAGAGCCCTGGGGTTTGTTGTGAGAGAAACTGACAATGACTTTAATTATTAGAACCAGTTGACAGCTGGGCACAGTGGCTCACGCCTATAATCCCAGCACTTTGAGAGGCTGAGGCGGGCGTATCAGGAGATCAGGAGTTCAAGACCAGTCTGGCCTACATAGTGAAACTGCATCTATACTAAAAATACAAAAATTAGCCAGGTGTGGTGGCACACACCTGTATTCCCAGCTACTCAGAAGGCTGAGGTGGGAGAATTGCTTGAACCCAGGAGACAGAGATTGCAGTGAGCTGAGACCATGCCACTGCACACCAGGCTGCTGAACGACAGAGTGAGACTCCATCTCAAAAAAAAAAACAGTTGTCATGGAGAAAAGCTGTTATTGATGATGATGCTCAAAATGAGTAAACAATATACAGCATGTCTCATGGACTGAATGTGTCTCCCTAAAGTTCCTGTATTGAAACCCTAACTTTCAAAGTAGGTGGCAATGGGGCCTTTGGAAGTTAATTAGAGTCATAAGAGTAGAGCCATAATACATGGGATTAGTGTCCTTACAAGAAGAGGCATGAGACTGATGGTATCATTCTCCGCCATGTGAAGATACAGCAAGAATGTGTCCATCTGCAATCCAGGAAGAGGACCTTCACCAAGAATTGAATTAGCTGGCATTTTATCTTGGACTTACCAGCCTCCAGATCTGTTAGAAATAAATTTCTGTTTCTTAAGTCATCAAGTCCATGATATATTTTTTCTAGCAGCTTGAACTAAGACAGTATCCTTGATAAAAATCATATTTAAGTGTGTTATTTTATGGGTACAGAATTATCAACAACACAAATATATGACCCATGTGCTACAGAAATGACCACACAATCTCCCCATCAAGATTCAGGCATGAACTATGGTGAAATTACTGTGTGAGCATGGTCCCAGTATTCAGTATCAGAAACATCCCTAATAAAAGAGAATTAAATCAAGGCAGGGGACTGGCTACAGGCAAAGAGATTTTCTATGATGATATGACCTTGTTGATTCATGTGGAAAGAACATCTTGGACGTGTGTAAATATAGTTGGTTAAAAGTGTAGTTTTATTTTTTCTAAGTTCTCTCTGAATACTGATATATACCCTAATGACAAAAGGCCTGGGCACAGCAAAAACTGATTTCTCATACCTAAAATCCCTCTTCTCTGCTCAAACAGCATCACAGGCAGGCACTATTTGCACCTATTAGATATTTTGCAGGTTAGGAAGACTGTGCTATGATACATGCATCTGTTTCCTCTCCAAGTGGTCAATCCATACCCAATACATTTTTGCATTCTATTCTAATTAAATTGGCAATATAATCAAATATGTCAATGAGTATATTTTCGATATGTTCTTTCCCATTTGTAGGATTATCTGATGTAATACAACCTTTAATATACTTTAATTTTTTAAGTTCTGTTAGACTTTTACATTGGTCATATTACTCAAACTTTTGTACCATTTCTTCATTGATTGATGAGTAATTGTATTCTGATTATATGTTTACAGTAATACCAGATTTATAGGATTGTTGGAGATGATGCTTAGCACATAGGAAGATCTCAAAAAAAAAATAGTCTTTTATTATTACTGCTTCTCTTGTTGATGATTGTGCCCTAAACAAGTGTTCTACCAGATTTCACAGGACAGAAATAGTGTAGTTTCTTCCTATGATTATTTCTCCCCATTGGGTATCCCTTTGTTGCCTAACATTAACTTGTGTGACACAAACCTATCCCCTAACAATGATGGTTATTTTTTTCCATTGGATCTAAAGTTGATTAATATGAAGACATCTATAGGTAGTAATATTTTTTTTCTAGTTACTTTCATTATTTCTTAAATGTAGGCAGTTTTTAGCTTAGTAGCCATTGTGTTTTGTGAAACTAAAAAAAGATAGTTATTTTGAATTTATAATACATCTTCCCCTAGCCTAAGCCAATAAATGAGACACAGTCTCCCCACTACATTAGCATGTTTGGGAGAAAACAAAGAAAGTCAACGTTATACTCCTAGAGCCCCTTAAGAATACAGCATAAAGGTCACCCACATGAGCATTGTGGGCAGCACAGCATACCCCTGCTCTCAGTCCTAGGAAATCCTTGTACTTGAGTGTGCTGGAGTTTCTCCAACACTGGAACACTGTTGCCTTTATTCAATCCATCTCAGCAGTTCTCAACCTAATGAAGAAAAAGTCAGTGTTAGGAGAGAAGAAAGCTCAAAGAGAAGATGGTAAGAGAAGGGTCTATATTTTGAAATAATGTTCAAATATCGGTCATGACCCAGAATTTTTCCTTTTGTTCTGGGACACGGTGAGATGAAGGAGAGCACAGTTCGCATTCTCACTTGACCCTCCTGTGTACGTTCTTTTCCAACACCTATCATTAAATAGACCTTCCACAGGTACTCAAGCCACCCCAATGGGGTATAAGTCATTTAATTTACAATATACATGTGCTAAAAGTTCTGAGCTTCTCCGAAGCCTAAAATCTCTATCAGTCCAAGTTCTGAGAGGACAGTAAGAAAAGGCACTTTGCAACCATCACCGAACACCTCGGAGGTCAGAGAGACCAGACAAAACACAGAAGCACTGTCTACATCCATAGTAAAGGGAATTAGGAAGCACGGGTGACTGCAGCTATTCATATTTAAAGGCTGTCTGGAAATCAGAAACAACATGTTTAACTACTCTAGTAAACTCCAAAGCATATAGTGACTCAGACAGGGTAATTTTATTCTCATATATTTAAATTTCAAATAGATAGTTCTATTCTGCCAGTAGCTCTTCTCCAATAAGTGATTCAGCGACTTGAGCCCATTGATTCATGTGTCTCTACAATCTTCAAGTCTTGATCTCCCAGGTTACCAAATTTGTCTGCCTCAATCCTGAAGAAAAAAGAACACGGTGGGTCTAGCACCCATGGCCAATATATTATATTCAAGCCTGAGAATAGCATACCTCACTTTCACTCACAGTACATTGGCAAGTATTCAGTAACTGCAAAAGGATAGTGGGAAACATAGTCTAGCTGCGTGCCTAGAAAGCAGAGTAAGTAGGTTTGATTAACTGTTAGCCACGTACCTGTTGGAAAAGTGCTAATAAAAAAAAATCATACTTTAAAATTGTAACTGTCTCTTTGAGAAGCATTTTACCTTTTAAAATTATACAAAATATCACTGTATTCATATTTTATGTATAGGTGTATATTTATAATTTTCACAAACAGTTCATATTGAAAGAGTCAATCTAAAAATTCATCACTGATCCCACCTGGGCTTGAAATAAAACTCATTGCTAGCTGGACAACGCTATCAGATATCATTTTTTTGGACAGGCTCCGTACAGTAATTCTCAAGTATTCCGTGTACTGTTTGGTATAACTTAGAGTATACAAGGAACAGCTCTTAACTTGTACCATCTTGTTCATTTCATTAGAACTTAACTAATGGATTGTGTCTGTAATCCCAGCACTATGCGGGGCTGAGGTGGAAGGATCATTTGAGACCAGGAGTTCAAGACCAGCCTGGGCAACATACAGAGACCCTGTCTCTAAAAATACTAAAAATAAATTAGCCAGGGAAGGTGTCGCACACTTTTGGTCCCAGCTACTCTGGAAAGCTGAAGCAGAAGGGTCACTTGAGCCTGGGAGGTCGAAGCTGCAATGAGCTATGATCACACCATTGCACTCCAGCCTGTGCAAGAGATTAAGAACCCCATCTCTGAAAAATTAAAAAAAAGAAGAACTAAACAAATAGACATTAGCAGGGCCCCCACTACAGGATGTTCACACCTGTGTTTATAATTGACACTAAAGCCACAGCGACGGCTGCTTGCACAGAATTCCAGGTGTTTAGAATTACAAAGTGAATTGCTATTTTAATTAATGCTTGAAAGTAAATTGCATTTTTAATGTATATGTTATTATTAACTATAGTCACCATGCTGTCCTTTAGGTCTCCAAATGTAATCATTTTATAATCAAATGTTTGTACCTTTTGACCAGTATCTCTCCATTTCTTCTACCTTGACCCCTGGTAACCACATTTCTACTTTGTTTCTGTGACTTTCTTTAGATTTCACATGTAAATGAAATAAGGAGGTATTTGTCTTTCTGTGTCTGCCTTATTTCACTTGAAATTTGCTAAGAGAGAAGATCTTAAGTATTATAAGCACATAGTAAAAGGGGGGTAATTTTCTGAAGTGATGCCTATATTGAGACAGTCATTTCACAATGTGTACATATGTCAAAACATCATATAGTACACCTTGAATATATATAGTTTTTGTTTGTCAATTATACCTCAATAAAGTTTATAAAAGGTTAATTGTATTAACAGAATATACATAAAAAAGACAAAATCATCCATCACAATAATGTTTCTCATATTTTCATAGTATTCACAGTCTAAACAAGAACCTTCAAAAGACTTTAATTTTGTATTTGTTGATACCATTCAAGCAGTTTTCATCTGGGTATTATAATACCAAGTATCCTTGTGCTGCTCACTGGAAAAAATATGAATGATTTTTGACCCACTGTCATTGCAGCTTTCTTCATGAAGTAACTTGGGAAAACTGCATATGTTATCCTGTCATCCCCAATTTTATAGTGCTGATGGCTTTTATAAATCTATGGCTCAGGGAGACCTGCAGAATCAGAAAATTCCCTCAGAGTTGGTCTGGACTTGGGAACAATCTAAGTAGCCTAGGGAAGCTATTACTGAAAGTGTTTTCTCCCCAGCTAAAAAACATTTCAAATTTAAAGATCAAAAGACTCCCAACCAATTCACATGACAGGTCAAATGAGTGTGTTAAAGACCTTGCAACAATTTCGTTCCAATTCTACTTCATCTTTACAGGGAAAGAAATAAGTTAGGATCCTGTTTCTTAATTGGCACATTCATTAGGTGTCTCTCCATGAAGAGCAATTAATTGCTTTCAGTGAAGCAAAGATCATTAAGCCCCACCCCTGCATTAACAAGTGACCAATTAGTAAGAGTCACAAGAAAGCAGAATTAAGGAAAGAGACAAAATCTCAGGTGGAAATATGAGGGAAAGGTGTGCTAAGTAGTTTCTTTCTCATGTTATAGAGAAAGATGGGCAAGAATATAGACAAAGATTGAGGAGGAATGTGTCTACCTAGACTGTGTTAGGCTTTAAAAATTAGCTTCATTGATACGTGCTTAAAAGCAGCAGTATGATTCAAAATATTTACCAACTGGGTATTGCTTGGTTACCAATCCTTCAGTACAGGTCTTGAGTCTAAGCAACTGATCTGGCTTTGACAATGAGTAGCAGCAATGGGAACCCTACTGAAGAGGCCAATTGAGCACTCAGTGTAATATGAGAAAGTTGTAGCAAAACAGGAGTTACTGCATGGACAGACTATTTGATGAGAAAACAACACTCAAAGATGATTTCTGTCTTGGCTGTGCAGGGCCAACCTGATGTCACATCAGTGGATGCAGGCCAGGCAAAATAAAGCCACTCAGGGCTATTGAGACCCTGTGATGCTGTGATTTCTCAAGGCCAGCCAGAAGACTCCTGTCATCTCTTGGTGTATATCCAAAACATTGAGGTTAGAGTTGTAACTGGACTACTAGAGTGCTGACAACATAATTGTAATGGCTTCTTTTAAAAAGAATACAAAATCGAAACAAAGACAAGTGCTGAAATATGCATGTGGAAATATTTGCCTGTGGAATGTGAGCTGTCCTATTTTTAGGGTTATCTCACCCCACTGATCATTGCAAACCAAATAGTGTAATTAGGGAACCCTCCTTACAACTCTCTGTCCACACACACACCCCTCTCCACCACACACACACACACACACACACACACACACACACACACAGACTTTCCTCAAATATTATAATTCCCTAACTTCTCTCCAACCTCTAATTGTATTTTTTCCATAATGAATATCATCATCTGAACATGCATTATTTGTTCACTTTTCTCCCTCATTTAAAGTATCAGCTTCATGAGGTTAGAGCTTTGCTGCATTATTGTTGTTGTTCACTGCTGTATCCCTAGTGCCTAAGACAGTGTCTGGTACATAGTGCAAGGTTCTGTGACCTGACTACAGCATGGACTACACCACGGTCAAATCATGGTGACCCCTGTGGCCCACAACATACACCCCCAGATGGCCTCCAGGAGCCAGAAAGTCTGAAGTAACAAGAAAACTACAAAAGAAGAAGAATGGCTAGCTCCTGCAGTACCTGATTAACTGACCTTGCAACATTCTGCCATTGTTCCTGCCTCAACCATTCCTCCCTCAACTGATAAGCCAACCTTGTAAAACTGGACCTTGGACTTTGTGACACCCCCTCCCAGCAACACTCCCACCCCAGCTTGTAAAAACCATCCTGAACTGTAACTTCCATAACTTTCCACTGCCTACCCTGAACTACAAAACCAGCTCCTATCCCACTGCCCTCTGCTGACTCTCTTTTTGGACTCAGCTCAGTCATACCTGGGTGAATAAACAGTCTTATTTCTCACACAAAGCTTGTTTAGGTGGCCTTTTCATTCAGAGCATGCCTAACACATGGTAGGCTCTCAATAAATACTGGTGTAT
The DNA here is from genome assembly GCA_004027715.1 of Plecturocebus donacophilus. Lineage (NCBI taxonomy): Eukaryota > Metazoa > Chordata > Mammalia > Primates > Pitheciidae > Plecturocebus > Plecturocebus donacophilus. The sequence goes on along the minus strand of PVKP010031157.1, from coordinate 18,544 downwards.
TTATGAATAAGAAATTACAGTAACTGTCACCTAATAAGGGCTTAATCTGTTTCAGTAGTAGGCTCTTTAATTGCATTACCTAACTTTTTGCAGCCTTAATGTCCTTACAAGTTTTTGAACAGCAATGGAGTAACATTAACAATAGTAATCTAAATACCCCCTGCTCCCACTCTTAGATTTTCACAGGGTGCCTCCCATCTCAGCACAAACTGACCCTAAGCTCAAATCACCCTGTGGCAAACTTCTACTATTTTTGTTCATTATGTCTCTTTTTCATATGGTCAGCACCCATTGCACTCTAAGCCATAGGAAAGTGCCTCCCACTACCACAGTTGAAGGTGTTGCCAGAACAAAAATCAGCACAGGAAAGTTAAACAAGCAAAGAAATTTTTGTTCAAAGCTATTGCAGTAAGAGAGAGAGACCAGAGCTAAGGCTGAACTTAACTCCACTGAAACAAAGGACAGGAGAATTCTTAAGAGCTGAAAGGGAGAACTCAAGCTATTTATGTTTGCTAACTGGCAATACTCAAAGAGGGAGAACTCAAGGTGTCCCTGTTTGTTAATTGGCTTTACCCAAAAGAGAAGTAAACTTTCACTTATCTTCATGGCAAGAGGCAATTTTACAATGTGGAGCAAGATGCCCACCAAAGCTAAGTGTCTATCACACGACACAGACTGAGAGAGAGGGATTCTATCTTCCTTGAGGATTACGTTTCAAAGGGATGGCTCCCAGGTCCTTGAGAAAGATAGTCACAGGTTATAAAGCTGGCCAGAAGCCTTTAAAATGATATATATCTCAAAGGAGCAGAGAAAGAATTTGAAATTACAGGCTTTCTAAGGGTAAATGTTCTAAGAAAAGGGAGGTCAGGGTCCTAGAGTGTCTAAAGTTTCATCAAGCTGAAGGCTCCCTTGGTCAGTGTTCACCATGGGAACACCCATTGCAGGGCTGTCTCTTGCTACTCAGAGCCAAGAGTCATTAAGGTGTCACAGCTGCACTGTGGTCCATGTAGAAGGAGAATGCCCCTCTCTCCCAAAGGATATCATGCTATAACGTGAACCTTTATGTAGCGCTTTCTGTGTAATTCCAGTTCCCATCTCTCTATCCACTGGATCAAATATAAAATTAAATGACTAGAATATGGCACAGAAAATGGCACCCTCTCCATCTTCCTCATCCAACTTATCTTTCCCTCTACCTGATTAATTGGCATCCCTCAAAACTTGTTTTCTCTACTTTTAGCAAAACCAAACCTTGTGCATATGAGTCACCAAGTCACTAGCTCCATAAACACTACATTCTGAATCCCACTTTGAATTTTTCTCAGACACTTTAATACATTATTAAATATAATAATATAATAATAACAACACTATTAGGTAGGCATTGTTATTCACACATTACAGATAAGGAAGTTGACATTTATTCAGTTAGAGTAATTTTAGGCAAGTAATCTACACAAAACTAGAACTTGGCAAAAGATGGAAGCAAAATTTAACCCAAAATGCTGCTTTATTTTTTTCTTTAGATGGAGTCTCGCTCTGTCACCAGTCTGGAGTGCAGTGGTGCGATCTTGGCTCACTGCAACCTCTGCCTCCCAGGTTCAAGTGATTCTCCTGCCTCAGCTTCCCAAGTAGCTGGGACTAGAGGCGTGTGACACCACACCCAGTTAATTTTTGTATTTTTAGTAGAATTGGGGTTTCACCATGTTGGCTAGGATGGTCTCAATATCTTGACCTCGTGATCCGCCCACCTCAGCCTCCCAAAGTGCTGGGATTACAGGTGTGAGCCAGTGCATCCGGCCCAGTATATTTCTTTAACCCCAAGCCTGTGCTCTGAACTGCTAAATCATAACTCATTAAAATAAAAATCCTGAGCAGCTCTACTTTTTTCATAAAAACACTAATAAAGTAAGAAGGAAGCAAATGTACTCTAAGAGAGCCAAAAAGAGAGGTTAAGAAACCAGATGAGCAAGGTTCATAATGAACACAGGATAAATTGTAGTCATTTCTACTGAAATTTTAGCTTTGTTCCTAGGCATTCATCAGTCTCTGAGGCAATTACCAAGAGGACAGATCTCTATCCACAATGCTCTGCGGGCCCTGCCCTCTTAACCCCTCCTGCAGCCTTCTACCTATTTAAAGCACTTGGTCTCATTGTCAGCCCAACTCAAAGCTGTTGTACCTCATTATGTTAAGAATCTGAGAATGAAGACCTAATAATTTCCTAGATTGTTGTTAATTCAATTCTACAAGCCCCGTAATCAGGTCCTTAGAAAATGTGGAACGGACTAACAATTAGTGAGTAAAAGGTGCTAAAGCAAAATCTGTGAAGATGTTAATCTAATCAGGATAAATAGTTGGGCTTCACCTCCAAGAGGCAGCCCTTCTCCATCCATATAAAAGTAGAGGGGGCTTTGAGATATTGTAGACACTTACACATTCTAGAGTTCCAACATAGTACTTGCAATAGTTACAAATGTTTTTAATTAACTTAGAACCAACCATCTCATCCATCTTTCTGCCAGTGAAAGATGGTCTCTGGGTTATAGTTATTTTTGTTTTATATTTTTTAATTTCTCAAATTATGGACAGTTTAGCAGTTTCTTTAGAAATTAAATTAAGAGAGAAAAAAAGAAGAAAGTGTATAAAATAGTGATTAAGCTTAACTCCAATCCAGTTCTTCATAAGCCTTTTAAAATACCTTGCAAATGTTTTATTTCAGGCAAATTTAGAAAGCTACTTGTAAAAGTGCATATTAAAAGAGTGTCAAGGGAAAAATGCAAATTTGCATGCCTGAGGCAAAGACTGTGCCAGAATGCATGGAGGATACAGAGAAATGTTAAGGCATTAACAGATGCTAGATTGGGCACATTAGCATACAGTTTCTCCCATACGCAAGGGAGAGAAGAGTGGGGAATTGAGAGTGGGACTTTTCTTTCGCCATTTAATGACTAAATCTCCATTTCTTCCCCTCCATCCCCTTGTCTTCCCTTCCCTGACTTCTGTCTGATTCACCACCATCCACTTCTCTTTTCTCTTCCTCTCTTATAAGTAAAATTTTGATACCACAAAAGAAATAGCACTTGAAGATAAATCCTCTCAGCAAGGCAGTTTACTTCTACAGAAAGGTGTGGCATACAGATGGAACAGTGGTGGCCGCATGCTTGGACTAGAAGGGGTATTTATGCCTGACGGGAATCATCGCTATTGCTATGTCGTTCCCCTAGTGGCTAGGTTCCTCTATTAGTCCAGCACAAGCTGGACTAATCCTGCTTGGCTATTTTAAAGAGAGCAGGGGTCTGAGCTGGAATGGCAGGGTGGGTGTTTTGGCAGGAAGGATGGTTATGGGCGAGTCAGAGCAGGTAGCCAGGGGTGACCTAGGTCAAAGAAGGTGACCGGAGCAGGTGACCGGGATGAGTCAGGATGGAACCCCGGGCCTGGGGAACAGATGTGAACTACTAAATAGAACTGGTGGAGAAGGCTGTTTACTGGAATTACAAGGAAGTTAAACTTTAAAATAGAGAAGTAAAGAATAAGCAAACTGAACATACTGACATACTGAATCTTTGAAGAGAAACTTGGGGTTCACTATAACATCTCCTCGCTTTGTACTTCCTTCTCTCAATCCACAACACATCACCAGGGCAGCTAGAAGTGGGAGGGGATGAAGAATTCAAGTCTCATTCCCTGCCTCAAGCCCAGAACAGAGCCCAGGACTAGGATGAAGCTGAAAAATGAAGGTGCAGATGGAAATAAAACTAAATATATGGGCAATATTTATACTTTATTTCTTAGCCCTCTCCATGAAGGTATTGCCTTTTCTTTTTGTTTCCAAAAATGATCAATAAGAATACAATGTAAGGCTTTCAAATTAAATGAAATCATATAAAAATGTACAATAAAATTATATAAAAACTTCTCAATATTCTTGGATATAGGCTTTGTGACATCAAATAGTTTTAGATTTTAATGTTATCAATGAAGATTTATGTATCTATTAACGACTTAACCAAGAGCCTCAAAATGGGGTCTTGACAAAAATTAGAGGCCTTACCAGGACCAGGCACTGGGTATTGTACATGTATTGTCTTTAGTTCATACATCAACCTTGTAATCTACAATCTTTTCTACCCTCAATTTATAGATGAGAAAACTGGATCCTTGAAAGATTAACTAACTTATTGAAAGTCAGGTAATCAATGACAGATCTGGGATTCAAAATCTCTTCTGTTTGGTAGCTTAAACTTTGAACAACTAAGTCATATAATCAGTACTCATCCAAAACTGATCTCCTGATCATCCTTCTATGGTTTCCCATCATTTTCTCCACTTCTAACATCTCAGAGTTACCAGGCATCCAGTTCAAATGAATCTCTGTCTTCTGCCTCCACTTTTATATACAATTTTTACTATCTAGTCCCCTGTAATACCCACTCTGTGAGAAATAGACATATCCATGAAGTGCCCTGTCCAAGACAAGGGGTCTCATGAGTCTAATCTTCGAACCTCGTAAAATGGTTCTGGGGCTTGAGCCAGAGTTTCTGTCAAAAGCCCCCTCAGTTCCTGTGGCTGTAAACAGCCTCCATGCAAAAAATAGGTAGGCACATTAGATACTTGTAATCAAGTGACCAATGGGAAGAATGATCAGTACAGACAGTTGGAGATATACAGTGGTCAGTCCAGCTGCCATTCAACAGAGGCAAGAAATAAGTGAGTTTTGGGAATGTAGCCGAAGTAAACCTGCAAACAGATTTGGTGGTTTCCACACCAGGAATCAAACCTAGCCTGCCTGAGTGAAAAACCAGCAGTCCTAACTGCTAGACCACCAAGGAAATAGTATCACTGTTACCAGAACTTAGGCTCTTGGCCTTCCTAACACCAAATAACAGGGAAAGGAGCTATGGAGGGGTGGTGAGTTTTACAGCTAAAATAGAACTCGTGGACCCAAAGAGGGTGTGAAAGTGCAGTTTATTAGGCAGAGTAAAAGGACAGCTTCCGTCCTTTCATAGGAGGGTATCTGGAGGGATTCCAGCCCAGGCTGGTTTCTGCTCTTGAGTTATCCCCTTCCCATTCATGTTCTCCGTTGACTGATCTTTGACTCCGTTACTGGATTGGCTACTTGTTTTACAACCTGAGTCACAGAGGCCCCACCTCCTAGAGCCAGAGTCAGTAAAATTAGAGACAAAGGTATAGTAGACTTAACCAAAGAAAATGTCTTGGGTGCCATGGAAGACAAATAGTAAAGTTTTGTTTACTATTTTAAACAAATAGTAAAGTTTTGGGGTAAGCCCATTAGGAAGAAGCTCTATGTGAGCTGAGTCCCTGATATCCCTGGATTGCACCAAGATAATAAAGTAACCCTAATACTGGGAGAGCAAGAATTCTTACAGTTGAGAACCACTACTTCACAATACCTCCAGCCCACCAGCAGGCAATGATGGCATCAGGCTAGAGGATCACCAGTAAATCTTTGTAAACACAGCAGGGAGCAGGCTTTCCAATGTTCTCTACTAGTGGTAGGAGCCAGCACAGGCACTTTGTATCAAGTAGGTCTAAGATTTATGAAGTTGTCAAACTAAAAAGACCTCTCTCAGGGAAGAAAAACTATTTTTGCTGTTGCATTTTGTAATTGAGGAGCCAATGTCATATAAATTGCCTATGAAAAATGAACAATGGGCTGGGCATGGTGGTTCACACCTGTAACCCCAATACTTTGGGAAGCCAAGGAGGTGGATTACTTGGTGCCAGGAGTTTAAGGTCAGCCTGGCCAATAGAGTAAAACCCCATCTCTACTAAAAATACAAAAATTAGCCAGGCGTGGTGGTGCACACCTGTACTCACAGCTACTAGGGAGGTTTAGGTGGGAGAATCACTTGAACCCAGGAGGCAGAGGTTGCAGTGAGCCAAGATCGCACCACTGCACTTCAGCCTGGGTGACTGAGTGAGACCCTGTCTTAAACAAACAAAAAAAACAGAAACAAAAAAAACCCAAAGATGAATTATAGAGTGAGACTCTGTATCAAAGAAAGAGAGAGAGAGAGAGAGACAGAGAGAGAGAGAGAGAGAGAGACAGAGAGAGAAGAAAAATGATTCCTTTTGTACTCCAAACTAAAGAAACTCACATACCCACAAACTTACCCCAAACTACTTAGCGTTTCCAGGGTCCCACCTGCAAGTCTATCTTTATTTATAGCAGGCATCACAGAAACAGAAGGGCTTGATTCAGAGGTGTCTTCACAAGCCTACTTTGTCTAGTTCTTCTTTCCCAACTGCTGCCAAGGCATTCACAGGCAGAAAGTCTCTCTGTCACTGTCCATGATGAGTCTTTTTACTTTTTTGGAACATGAGAGATGCTAAGTCAATCCTTTCATTTCTAATAGCTGAGAACCTCAACTGGGCTTTCCTGGGGTTCACTCTGCCCCTCAGTAGCTGATGTCAGTACAGAAACATTGGGGCTGCCACTTCCACCTCACCTCAGGACTCCCTAGTTGCTTGAACCCTGTATACAGAAGGTCTCACAGCCCATGAGACTGACCACATTTATGTGCTTGATTTAAAATCCTGGAAGATAAAGCTTTCAGACACTGGCTAATAATAAATAATAAATCACTTCATTTGTTAACTTAGACTTTATAGAAGCAGAATCAACATGAAACTCAGAGGACGCACCTCCTTTCTGGAAATGGTAAAGTCCCATTTTCTAGACGAAACTTTGCCACTTAATAATTGTATGTCTTTAAGAAAGTTACTCTCATTTTTTTTCGTCTGTAAAATGGGAATCATAATAGGAGTGTTACTCAACCCTGCAATTTTTCTTAGAATTGTTATGAAGATTAAACCAATTGATACATATAAAGGGCGGATCACAGTGTCTGGCATTTAGCGAGAACCTGAAACATGGATGAAGAGAGGCTAAGGGACCTGCCGGACACCCCACAATGCCTATCTGTGTGAGCAAAGGGAAGGGAGGGCCCATGTGGTGGCATGACTTCTTGTCTCCTGCTGAGACCCAGGTCCCTTCTGCTAGTCTGGAGGGAATAGTTCAAATGATGAGAAAGAGAAGCTTTTAGCTTCTCTTGGGTTTTACCCAAGAAAGAAGATCTGGCTCCATCAATTTTCTTTCTTTCACTCCCCTTACAAGAATAAATATAGTGCCTGAAACCACTGCAGTGACACAGTCAGAGGTCTCTTACTTTAAAGTTAACAAGAGGGAAAAGATCCTTTTCTGAATTTTGCTTATTGGCCAAAATAAAAATAACCCAGTTCCGCCACAGCTAAATTTGGATGTCTTTTCCTATCCCGCCTCTCTCTCTTGTATATCCCAGTGCCTATCCATCCTTCAGCTCCTTCTTCAATTCCATGGAGACTTACACTTTTACTTTAAAACTGAACTTTGACATTATTTGGAAGCAGAATCAGAGCTGATATGAGCACTGGCAGACAAAGAAAAGAGCATGACCAGATAGGGACAGAGCTGGGCAGGGTTCTGGGACCCTTGCCAAGTCCCTAGCATAGTATCTGACATATTAAAGGTACCTGGGGGAAAAATTAGCTGCCTTCTTTAGTAACTCTGCTTTAGAATCTTTAATCTGATTCTTCTATCATCAATGCACCCGCAATGCATAGGAGAAGCCTTCATATAAATCAGTAATGGCCAATTAGGAGGAAGGGACCACTACCACACTAATAAAGCACTTTAGCACAAATAAGGTAAAAAATACTCGCTAAGGTTCACGTAGCACCATGCCAGGGCCTGTGGCTTAAGGTGCATAGCATAAGCTTCATTTCAGAACTCACTTGCTCTCTTGGCCCCAGGCATCTTTGTACAGAGAAAAAAAAATCATCAGTCCTGGTGCTCGGTGTCTTGATGTGATATACCTCATCATTGACCTTTTTAATCCAATTTTGTTTAAGTGACAAGTAGGTTGTGATTTGTAACAAGAATCTCAATGAACCCTTGAGTGTGGTGGGGGCACAATTTTATAACTACAGTTACAAGGTCAGGTAGCTACAGCAGCAACGTGATAGAGTGCAGGGAGCGCAGCAGTCATGGGTCATTTTCTCTGAGCATTTACTAGCATGGCTGTTAAGGGCTTTCTGTGTACTGTGACATTTAATTTCACAATAATCTGTCAGGTACATTTCCATCTTACATGTGAGAAAACATTAAATGAGAGAAGTTTAGTAACTGGAAATCGCTGCAGCAAAGATGTGAACCCACTTCAATCAAACTATTATTTCCCAAAGTACTAGACTGGTAGAATATGAAATATTTTAGGTTTGACTTGACACACAGGTAGAGCAATAAGCGCCATGGATTCACCTGGTAAACTGTAATTATCTTTCCATTACTTTTTCTCAATACTTCTGAATATCAGTCACTCTGGTATGGATGTGCCTCCAATAGCCTCATATACACACTTGCTAATCTCCCCCTTACAAACCACAGAAAATAAGTCTTAACCCAGAGCCTTCAACAAACAGTATCTAGATAAATCATCACAATTTTACTCTATTTATGCCAAATGATAGAAGTTCTTCATTTTCCACCTATCATGCAGTTTCCATTTTAAATAAAATCAAGTTATAAAGAAAAAATGTGAAGGAAATAATGACATGGCATGTTCAGCATGGTAGAAATGATTGGAGTGGTAGTTGGAGGTGCTCAGATATGGAAAATATCAGGTATATGTTAAGCCAACAAATAAGGATTGGGAAATAGTACCTTATAACACTTGACATTGGCACAGGCCTTGTCAAGAAATATACAAGCTTACATCTCAGTTTTGCTGGTTACTAGCTGTGTGGCTTTGGAAAATCATTAAATCTCTCAGCCTCAGTTTTCTCTTCCAAAAATAGTTTATAATAACAACTTTCAAGGTACCTTTATGACAGGAAAATGAAATAATTTGTGTTACTACATCTTAACCACTTGGCACATAGTAGGTGCTCAGTAAATATTAGTGTCTTCTACTCTCTCCCTTCTTCCTAGTTAACAGAGTTGGTAGAAGAAGGATTAATTCTCATTGTCTTACCAAGAACTTTTTAAACTTGTTTCTTTTTTAAATTTTTTTATTAAAAATTGAGTAAAGCATTTATAAGTATACATTTGGCATAAAGCAAAACAAGTCAACTAACAAAAAATTCATCATTGCCATTACTTTATAGCTCCTATGTGTCATGTGTCTCTTTCTTTCCCCTTCCCACTCAGAGCAAACCAGTCTTACAAGTTTTGGGTTTCCTGTCCCTTGTTGTCTTTATAGTTTTTTTTAATACTCTAAGTTCTGGAGTACGTGTGCAGGTCATGCAGGTTACATAAGTATACATGTGCCATGGTGGTGGTTTGCTGCATCCATTGCCTTGTCATATACATTAGGTAATTCTCCTAATGTTATCCCTCCCCAATCCCCTCACCCCATACTATTTCTCCCCTAGGACCCCACCCCCAAGGCCCCAGTGTGTGATGTTCCCCTCCCTGTGTCCATGTGTTCTCATTGTTCAACACCCACTTATGAGTGAGAACATGTGGTGTTTGGTTTTCCATTCTTGTGTCAGTTGGCTGAGAATGATGGTTTCCAGTTTCATCCCTGTAAAGGACATGAACTCATCCTTTCTTATGGCTGCATAGTATTCCATGGTGTATATGTGCCACATTTTCTTTATCCAGTCTATCACTGAAGGACAATTGGGTTAGTTCCCAGTCTTTGCTATTGTGAACAGTGCCGCAATGAACATACATGTACATGCGTCTTTTTAATAGAATTATTTATAATCCTTTGAGTATATACCCAGTAATGGGATTGCTGGGTCAAATGATATTTTGATTTCTAGATCTTTAAGGAATTGCCACACTGTTCTCCACAGTGGTTGAATTAATTTACACTCCCACTGTTAATGGAAGTCTTTATAGTTTTATGGTCCCTCATGACAATTTGAAAGCAGCACCTTCCTGATGACTCCTCTTAGCACTATTACATCACAGAATAGTGACCCAGAACCATAGTAGAATGACCTTGAATTTTTCTTAAGCTTTGTGTTTGGGGCTTACAGCAATTTAAGTTTAACTTGAAATAATATAGTTTTCTCATTTTCCCCAAAACAATATCCTAAAACACAGAATGTGGCTTAAATATTTATACTGCATCAGTAACTTGCAACAGAAAGTGTCCTAGGTAGAATCCGAGTCTCACAATTAGAGTGGGGAGGTTCTAATTTACATGGCCATTCAGGGAGCAAGTGTATACCCTTATTTATTTCTGTTGCTTCCCCATCCCCAGGACATTTTTCTTATCGGTGTGATCAAAGTTGGGAAGGTGTTCTATTTCCAGGTCCACAAGGGGGTGTAATTTTAAGGGCAAGAATTTCCCAGCGCTATGCCCCCCTCCCATCTCTCTCCATCTGGGAGACTCAATGGTTGATGTTTAAATTTGGGGGGCACGGGAAGAAACTAAGAGTCAATCACCCCAGTGAAATCTTAAAGGAACTCCTTTCATTGGCCAGAAAAACTTGGGAAGGTGGGAATGTCTCCCAGGATAAATTCCCCTGCTCCTTCACTCACGCTGGATTTCCAGCTCTCTGGAATCCCCTCCCACATGATGGGAGCTCTCTTTCCCCTCTGGAATACCCTTCCAAATTCTTCATGGAAGTCTTTCTCTTCTTCTCCTTTTCTTTTCTTTTCTCTACCTAAATAAAATCACCTTTCTGTAACACTTCTTGGGTCCAATATTTACTTTTACAAGCATACGGCGCACCTGTAGTGGTCCCATTGCTTATTCTTTAAGAAACTGAAGGCCAAAAACCCACAGCATTCTCTCGAGGGAGCTGTGCCTCACTAGCATCCCCCCGCACAAAAAAAAATCAGTTACATTACCACCTCTGGCTGACCATAGGGACCTGTGCAATGAGAAAGTGAGAGCTAGGGCAGAGTGGTCAGTTGCCTAACTGAACATTCAGAGCCTGCTTAGCAACAAGCACACAAAGCCCCTCAGCAAAAGCTGGAAGATGTATTGGTTCCAGGCTTTTATGGAAATTATCCAATCATTAGCTGAGTACTAAGGTAATCTACATCTAAAAGATCACATATGACAATAAATATAGACTTTACCAAATTAGCTTGGAAAATTACTAAACAAACAAACAAACAAGACTACTACAGCAAGCACCAGCATCAAATCCTGGAGAGGGGAAAGAATTTTATTTCTAGAATTGTCATATTATATTACTTTAAACATCCAGTTTCAAACAAAAAACTGTGAGATGCAAATACCTAAGAAAGTGTGACCCATGCATAAGAAAAAAAGCAATAGCTGCTGTTCCCAAGGAAGCCCAAAAGATGACTTACTAGATAAATATTTTTCTTTCAGTTATATTAAATATGTTCAAAGACCTCAAGACATGATAGCTAAATAACTAAAAAAAAAGTATGGAAACAATGACTTACCAAATATGGAACGTTAATAAAGAGATAATCTTCTGCTAGTCTGACAAAAGCAAGCAATGGGGAAAGGGTTCCCTATTTAATAAATGGTGTTGGGAAAACTGACTAGCCATATACAGAAAAGAGAAACTGGACCCCTTCCTCACACCTTATACAAAAATTAACTCAAGATGGATTAAAGACTTAAATGTAAACCCTAAAACCATAAACACTCTAGAAGAAAACCTAGACAATGCCATTCAGAGCATAGGAATGGGCAAAGACTTCATGACTAAAACATCAAAAGCAATTGGAACAAAAGCCAAAATTGACAAATGGGATCTAAACTAAAGAGCTTCTGCACAACACAAGAAATTATCATCAGTGAATAGAAAACCTACAGAATGGGAGAAAATTTTTGCAATCTATCCATCGGACAAAGGTCTAATATCCAGAATCTACAAGGAACTTAAACAAATTTACAAGAAAAAACAAACAACCTCCATTAAAAAGAGGGAAAAGGATATAAACAGACACTTTTCAAAAGAAGACAGTTATGCAGCCAACGAACATATGGAAAAAAGCTCATCATCACTGATCATTAGAGAAATGTAAATTAAAGCTACAATGAGATCCCATCTCATGCCAGTTAGAATGGCGATCATTTAAAAGTCAGGAAACAACAGATGCTGGAGAGGATATGGAGAAATAAGAACACGTTTACACTGTTGGTGGGGGTGTAAATTAGTTCAACCATTGTGGAAGACAATGGGGCAATTCCTCAAGGATCTAGAACCAGAAATATCATTTGACCCAGCAATCCCATTACTGGGTATATACCCAAAGGATTATAAACTATTCTATGAAGACACTTGTACACATATGTGTATCACAGCACTATTCACAATAGCAAAGACTTGGAACCAACCCAAAAGCCCATCAATGATAGACTGGATAAAGAAAATGTGGCACATATACACCATGGAATACTACACAGCCATAAAAAAGGATGAGTTCATATACTTTGCAGGGATGGATGAAACTGGAAACCATTATTCTTGGCAAACTAACACAGGAACAGAAAACCAAACACTGCATGTTCTCATTCATAGGTGGGAATTGAACAATGAGAACATATGGACACAGGGAGGGGAACATCACTCCAGGGTCTGCTAGGGGGGTGGGAGAAAAAGTGAGAGAGAATATTAGGACAAATACCTAATGCATGAGGGGCTTAAAACCTAGATGGCAGGTTGACGGGTGCAGCAAACCACCATGGCACTTGTATACCTGTGTAACAAACTTATGCATTCTGCACATGTATCCCAGAACTTAAAGTATGATAAATAAAAATATATATATTCCAGAATTGAAAATAAAAAACTAAAATAAAAATTTTACTAGAGTGGTTCAACAGTAGATTTAATAGGTCAGAAGAAAGTATCAACAAATATAGATATAAGAGGATTGAAATAATCCAGTCTCAAAAACAGACAAAGAGTAACAGCAGCAACAAATTAACAGAGTCTGTTAATCAAACTAGCAAAGACAAAGAAAGAATCTTGAAAGTGGCAAGAAAGAAGTGATTCATCATGTAAAAGGAATCCTCACTAAGATAAACAGCTAGTGTATAATTAGAAACTATGGAGGCCAGAGGCAATGGAATGACATATTCAAATCACTAAAAGAAAAAAAAATAATCAATAATTCTTAATCCAGCAAAATTATCATCCAAAAATTAAGAAGAAATTAAGATATCACCAAACAAAAACTGAGATTGTCAATGACAAAACAGCTTTATGAGAAATATTAAATGTAGTACTTTAGATTGAGTTGACACTAGACAGTAACACGAGTCTATATGAAAAAATAAAGAATATTGGTAAAAGTAATTATACAGGTAGATGTAAAAAAGAGTATAAATGTGTTTGAAATTTGTTGATTATAATTCTTTATCTTAACTGACTTGAAAGACAACTACATAAAGCAATAATTATATATGTGTGTGTGTTAATATTACAAACAATGTACAAAGATGTAATATAAATGACAATGAGAGCACAAAGGAGACCAAAAGAAGTGCAATATTGGAGCAAAGATTTTGTACACTATGGGAATTAAATTGGTATAAATCTGAAATAGATTCTTCTAAATAATAATATTAATCATAATTATCAGGGAACAATTAAGAAAATAACATAGTAAAATAAATGGCAAAGGTATAAAATGGTACACTAGAAAATATCTATTTAGCCAAAAGAAAGCAGTAATGGAATAATAGAGGAATGAAAAGACATTGAAAACAACTAGAAATGTGACAGATAGAAATTCTAGCTTATCAGTAATTATATTAAGTGTGAAGGAATTAAACATTCCAATCAAAGAGGAAGCAATTAGAAGAATGGATAAAATGCTATGTTCTGACTATATTCCCTCTACAGAGGATACACTTTATGTTAAAAGACACAAATAAGTTGAAACTAAATAGATGGAAAAAGACATACCATGTATATGGCAACCAATGTGCTATAGCAACTTTCCTAATAGAAGACAAAATATACTTTGGAGGAAAACTATTACTAGATACAAAAAGTACAATTTATAATGCTAAAAGGGTCAGTTCATCAAAGGGATATAATTATAAAATTGTATATGCCTTACAACAGAGACCCAAAATATATGAAGCAGAATTAAAAGAAGAAATCAACAATTTAACAATAATAGTTGGAGATTTCAGCACCTGACTTTCAATGATGAATACAATAAGAAGATAGAAGATTAGCAAGGAAACAGAATATACAAATATTAATTCAAAATAAAAGACATAAATGTAAGAGAAAAAAAGGGTAAAATGCTTAGTAGAAAACATAGGTATAAATCTTTGTGACCTTGGATTAGGTAAAAGTTTCTTAGACAAGGCACCTGAAAGATAAGTAACCAGAAAACAAGAAACATATATATTGCACTTCATTGAATTAAAAACTTTTGTGCATCAAGGGATACTTTCAATAAAATTTAAACACAACGTACAGAACAGCAGATTATACTTGCAAGTCAAATATTTGATAAATAAATTTTAAAAATACTTTCCACACAAACTCAATATTTTTATAAAACAAGCATGTTATCCTTAAAAATATTTTGAGAATAACACTGTGGTGAAAAATGCTACTAAAAAAATTAGATCCAGAACATATTTTTAAAACTCTTAAAATTCAATAATAAAAAGACAGTGCAGAAAAAAAAATGGGTCAAGTATTTGAATAGCTATTTCTACATGGGAGATATATAAAATTTACCAAACACATGAAAACATTATCAAAATCATTAGTTATTAGGTAAATGCAACCAAACCATAATGAGATACCACTTTACACCCACTATGATAGTTATAACCAAAAAGATGAACAATAATAGGTGTTGGCAAAGATGTGGAGAAACTGAAAACATACATTGTAGATATAAAATGGTGCAGCTACTTTGAAGAACATTTTGAAAGTTCCTCAAAAAGTTAACCATAAGTTGACCCAGACAGCATATGACCCAGGTATGCCAATTTTAGGCATAATACACAAGAATTGAAAACATACATTCACTCAAAAACTTGAGCACAAATGTTGATTAGAGAATTATTCATAAAGCTAAAAAAGTGTCTATCAACTGATGAATAGATACGCATAGTATAACCCTACAATGAAATGTTATTCAGACATAAAAGAGAATAAAGTTCTGATACATGCTACAACATGAATGAACTTTGAAAACACTATGCCAAGTGAAAAAAGCCAGACATAAAAAGCATACACATATTGTATAATTCTACTTGCACAAAAGGTCAAGAATATGCAAACTCACAGAGACAGAAAGATTAGTGGTTGCCAGAAGCCGGCAGGGGACTGGGGAAGAGAAGAGAATAAGGAGTGACTGATCTATGAAAATAGGGTTTTTTTGGGGAGGGTTACAAAAATATTCTAGAATTCATGATAATGGTTTCATAAGCTTTTAAATATACCAAAACACACTGACTTGTATGCTTTTAAATGGTGAAGTTTATTATATGTGAATTATATTTCAATAAAATAAGAGTAAAAAAGAAATCCTTTCTTAGAAAGTGGCATTTGGAGAGGAATTTGAAGAAAGATAAGGAGTAATCTACCAGATATCCAGGAGAAAATGAACACCAAATGATATTAAGCAACAGAATGTATTCAAAAGTTTAGTAATTCATATTTCTGCTCTGATTTTTAAGTCTTTGTTACTGTCATGGCACAGTTTAATGTAGTCATATTTTGAGGAAAGAATGAGGAGAGTAAAAAGTTAAGAGACTTAGAAAAGGAAGATTTAATTTTTGAATCATGTAAAAAGGAAAAGTGGGAATTTTTGAAAATATAAGAAAAATTAGAGTAAACTTAAAAGAGCTGCAAAGAGGAAAAAACATGAGAAGCATTGATATGGTAATAACAAAATTAAGCACTAAAATCAAACAGATATGGATTATATCTCACCTCTGCATCAGCTAGCCATTTCCCTAGAAAAGTTTCCTTACTCTGTGTTCTTCAGTTTCCCATGACCTATACAAAAAAATGAGGAATAATATCAAGAAAAATAATATGGGAATAAGGTGAGAAAAATAACATTTACCTTACTGGCTTGCTGTGAGAAATGAGCAAGATGACTTAAGTAACACACTGAATTTGATGCTTGGTAGATTCTCAATATATAATAATTATTCGCAATAATCACCTGAATGGACACTACATGAGTTCTGAGGAGTCTTAAGTTTTAAGAAGTAAAATTATCTATTTAAATATGCGTTTTTAAAATTGATGAGATATATGGAACATATTCAAAAAGATTCTTCACATTTTACTTATTTGAATATTAATTCAATGTTGGACATTTTAATTTTAATATAACAACATAGAAGACTAATCCAGAGGCATTGCCTATATTTTTAAGTTGTTAACTTGTTACAAATTGACCTTTGCTGAAGAGATAAAAATGTATTTAGAGACTAAATTAAAAAAAAAATACTTTCCACATGAACTCAATATTTTTAGACAACAAGCATGTTATCCTTAAAACTATTTTGAGAATAACACTGTGGTGAAAAATGCTACCAAGAAAATTACTTTGCTAATTAAAGCCTATGAAACCAAATAACTGTTTTTAGAAATTGATTTTGCTGGTTCGCATGCTAAAGAGAAGTACTTCTCATGTTTCTTTCAAGTGAGATAAAGTTAGTGAAAAATCTGGCTAAGGGAGGATGAGAAGGAGTTTACATATTTGAACATTTTTGCTGGCATATGCCAGAATATTTTAAAAAACAATGCTAGGGAGATTGGAGGCTTCTGGGAATTAAAGGAAACTATGAAATAGGGAAAGAGCATGGTAGGGGACAGGGGCCATGTCCCTCCGCTAAACTGTCTCCAGCCAAAAGACCTTGGCCAGTTAACACCTCTGTTTCTCTTTTTCTAATTTTCTAAAATGAGAGGCTTTTACTTAATGGGATATGTGAGCCTTCTTGATTTCAATTTTGTATAGTTCTGTGCAATATATTCTCTTCTAGAAAAAAAAAAAATGCCAAGGCAAGGCTTAACGCAGACTTTTCCTCTTTAAGTATGATTAAAGGGTAGCTGTAAATTCCAGAGGTTGGGTCAAATTTGCTTTGGCGGATTATACAGTGTTTCTCTCTTCAGCTTCTTTTTTTTTTTTTTTTTTTTTTTTTTTTTTTTTTTTTTTTTTTTTTTTTTTTTTTTTTTTTTTCTACTTTCTTTGCTGTTGTGGTTCCTTCTGCCATTAAAAGAAGGCAACTAGAATTTCTGCTATGTGTCTTATTATAGCTAATGCCAGAGGGATATTCAAAACATACAGCAACCAGTGTAGCAAAGGTATGAAGCCTTCAAAAGACATTGGTCATATAGGCATACATCAGCCCTGCCAAAGCTAGAGGCAAAATTGGGTTGATTTAGGTGAAGCTCAGAAATATTTGTGTATGTGTTGATGAACATCAACTTAAATAACAAACAGAGAGGTTTTTTAACAGAAAATGATATTTATTTCAGGAATAGGGCATTGCAGTGGGACTGCACATGCCATAGCAAACTATGTGCATATTCAGGAAGGTAAAGGAAGACAAACATTTTTAAGGGAAAAATGCAGGAGGGTTACATAATTGTTTTTAGATAATTTTCCTTGGCCAAAAAGATCAATAACAAAGGAGACACCAGTCTGAGGTTGGTCAGGTAGTAGCTGAGCATATGTTCTCATGATCTCATGATGGTATTTTTTGGGTAAGGTTGCAATGATCTTTGTGCAAGTTAGTTTTTACCAAAACTTTTGTTCTGATATCAGGCATACCAGGGTAAGAACCCTTTCTTTACAAGGTTTGCCTTTTTTTTTTCTTTTTTCACAAATGACTTCATTTTTATTCTGATAACTCACACATACATTTGATAAATTAGAATTGTATTAATTTCAAACCATATTTATTTTGTAAATGGAATTATTTTAATGTTTAAAGTGCCCAAAGAGATAAATGAAGGAATAATATTCACTAAAACTGAACAAAAGGTATCTATGCAATCATTCATTGATGAGCCCTTAGGTTGATTATATCACTTTGTTATTGTGCATGGTGCTGTTATAAACAGACAAGTGCAGATATCTTTTCAGTATAATGATTTCTTCTTCTTTATGTAGGCAGTAGTGGGATTGGGGAATCAAATGGTAGTTCTATTTTTAGCTCTTTCAGAAATGTCCATACTGTTTTTCATATACCTTGTCCTAATTTATATACCAACCAAGTGTACATAAGCATTCAATTTTCTATGCATCCTCACTGACATGTGCTAAATTTGACCTTTTAATAAAAGTCATTCTGATTGCTGTAAGATAGCATCCCATGTGGTTTTAAGTTGCATTTCTCTAGCCATGCTGAGTAATTTTTTATGTTTATTGGCCACTTGTACGTACTCTTTTAAAAATGTCTGTTCATGTCCTTTGTCCACTTTTTAATGGGGTTATATGTTTTTCCTTGAGTTCTTTGACTTCCTTTTAGATTCTAGATATTAGTCATTTGTCAAATACATAGTTGACAAATATTTTCTCCTATTCTGTGGGTTATTT
>PVKP010031156.1:0-27212 GCA_004027715.1 Plecturocebus donacophilus | reverse complement strand
AGCCCCTGGCATATATTTGACATTAGTAATATTCTACCCCACCCCCACCCCCGAATTGGTCCTCCCCTCAACACTTCCTCTATGCAAGAATTTCTAATTGAGTGCTACACTCTTCGCAGTTTTTGGATGAATCCTCTGAATCCTTCCTAGCACAACATTCCATGTAGCCATTATCAATTAATTAGAATTGGCATGGACGATAAAGCCAGTTTGACAACTGAACCAGTTGTGACTGGTTGATTGCAAGCAGCAGTAGCTGACTCTGGTAACATAAGCCAAAAGGGGCTCCACTCAAAGGATATGTGAGAACTCCAAGGACTAAGGTTTAGCAACTAGGAATTTCTCCTGGATCCCTTGAAAGCACGTACCTACTAGGCTGGCAGATTTGTCTGGACACTCCCGCTGAAATTAATGTGTTCTAAGTCTGTTTTTTTTCTTTTATCTTTGGATCTTGTTGCTGAAGATTTAAATTTGCAAGACAGCATCTCTTGGTTTCACACATAGACTCTCTGTCCACTGAAAGAACCCAGAATGAAGTTGGGTGAGTTGCCTATAAAGGAAACTGAGGGACTACATTAAGGAGAAAAGAAATTCTGGGTAGCCCAAAACAACCTCACCAGCAGCACCACCAAATATACACTGCACCAGACCTGATCTGCCCAATTAACCAGGCCCATGAATTCTAACAGAGCCACAAACTGCTGAACAGGTTAATTGGTTAGACTGTAAGCCATCACTAAAACAGTTTTGCTGATGATTATAAATCGAGGTTGGGTGTCTTCACTTCGGGAACTAACTCATCAGCCAGAGAAAGAGCTGGCAACCTCCAAGATGGACCTTTGAAAGTCTCTGATGAAATCGGCTCGTTGATTAATGCAATTAGCACCATTAGGAAAGGAAGTTGTTAACCTAAATCAATTATCCACAGACATCTATCATGCTAAGTGTTCCTTTGTTGTCTTAAGTGTATTGCACTGTTTGGTGTTTCAGTGGTGATGACCATTAAAAATAAATGATTATTGTTGATTTTCTATTGATATAGCTATTAATGTATTGGTGCCTGTGTGTATAGGCCGCTTATGTGTAGTGTACAGAAAATAGATGTACTAACAATAGGAAGTAAGTATTGACTCCCATTTCTCAGTTCAGGAGGTAAGTATTGACGAACGAAAAGCAGCTACTAGCTTATCATGAGCTAAAAGGGAAAAGGTTTGTCTCAGCTCAATTTTTCTTTAATTACTTCTAACATTCATCATCTGTAGTGCAGAGGTTCAGCTGCAAGGATGTAATTCTTTATCTTTGCTTTAGTATCTAATTCAGTCTCCTCAATCATGGTCTCAAAGTACTTTCTACCAGTCAGTTTCTACCTGTGTGAAAACTCTTGTTCCTCTTGCCTTTTCCAAACATTTCCACCACTTTGGACTAGCAAAGTTAGATATTCTCTATCCATCTTCCACACTAACCATGATCACATTTTCTTAAACCCAGCCCAAAATGCATAGAACGATTGTCCATTATAATAACAGTTAACATCTACTGAATTTCTTCTTCCACCAAGTCCTTTGCATAAATCTCTAATGATCACCTCCATCTTACAGAATGATAATAAAAATAATTACAGCTATTGCTTATGCGTGTAAACACTTTTCACATATGAACTAATTCAAAGTCCCAACTAGCTCTAAGGTGACATTATTATGACTATTTTACTGATGAGGAAACACTGAGAGAGAAAATATAAATTCTACACAGCTGGTAAACAGCAGCATAATTCTGACTATACCTTTTCCCCCACTCATCCACGCTTCTCTGTATATATTTACTTAAGTTTTGTAGCAGGAGTCAAGTTTCAGGAATATATTTTTGCTGTCATAGAACTTTGCCCTGGTGTATGTGTACGTGCATGTGTGTGTGTCTCCATCCCCACCCTCAAAAAGGGAGATTGAAATTCAATTAGTTCTAGTAATTTACTAAAGTGTATACAGCCAATAAAGTGAATCAAGAGAGTTAAGCCAGACTCTGTCCCCAGACTTTCCTTTTTTGGGTGAGATAGAATCTGAAAAGTTCAATCTTGTAAGAGAAACACAGTCAGAGTTTTTAAGCTTTTTGTTTTCGGATTTCTCTATTGCAGCAGTGTCTGGAATGAGCACTACAGGAATAGAGACAACGTATAATGCTTTATGCTCCCATCGGGGCCTGGAATTTGATTGCCACATCCAGAAATATCTGCTTGATCGATGGGAGTGACTAGATTTAACAGAGCAAGTAAGACTGCAGGGAAGGGAAGGGCTGTTGCTGGGGCAATCCAGGGAGAATTAATATAAAGAAAAGCACAATGCAAAAGAGAAAGAGCAATTGTTCCAAGCATCTTGCCTGATGGTGCCCGAGAAGGTCAGAATTTTACGGAGTCATCAAAAGGTTTAAACACGGCAAACCGGAAAGGCAAGCTGGACTTTCCCTTGGGAGCTGAATCGTCAAGAACTTATTTCAAAATGCTTTAGACTTTCTGCTAAGACAACACTTCTTCAGCTGGTTAATTAAAACTGGGTGTCAGCAATGCTTCCAAGTCACCAGGAGAGGTGTCAGCTTCAGGGCACACTGGGCTGAGGAAACCTCACAGGTTTTGATCTTCAGGGAATTGCTCAAGGGTCAGGGCACTTTCTTGTAAAAGAAGCTGGAAGAAAGCAGAGAGGAGGGGGACAAGGATGAACTGGAAGATTCCAATAGTGGAAGAGGGGACGCCGTTGACTCAGGATGGATTTATTTCTTCAGTTTATTTAGAATGACACCCTGGTTTCCCTGGAAAGTCTGAACATCAAAAATAAAAGTTCCATCTCACTTTCGTTCATTGTTCCTGTTAAGAGTTCTTGAAAGATCGTTACTACACTACCTGATGTAAATCCCAGGTTACCAGGTACCTCTTCATATCAGGAGTAACTTAGATGATTGATAAGCTGATGTAGTAGGCTGCATAATACCCTCCCTCCTCCCCAATCCCCAAGATGTCCACTTCCTAATCCCCAGAATCCCTGGCACTGGTGGCTATGTGACCTTATGTGGGAAAAGGACTTTGCAGATGATGATAAACTTGAGGATCTTGAGATGGGAGATGATCCTGAACTATCTGGAAAAGCCCAATTCCATTCTAAAAGCCTTTGTAAGAGGAAGGCAGGAGGGTTAGGAACAGGGGATGCAATGACAGAAGCAGAGAATAGAGTGAGGTGGGGCCACAAGCTAAGGAATGCAGGTGGCTCCTAGAAGCTAGGAAAGACAGGATGCCTGTTTCTCCCTAGAGCTTCCAGAAAACCTCACCTTGATTTTAGCCCCACAAGATTTACTTTGGACTTCTGATCTCTGCAACTCAATAAGCCACTAAACTTGCAATAATCTGCTATTACAGCAAAAGGAAGCTAAGACAGTTAGCTCATGTATTGCCTTACTCCAGAAAGGTCTTCAAGTCCCTTTCAATTCTATGTAAAATGCAACAAAAATAACCCAAAGTAAAATGATGTTAGGCAACTTTTTCCCTCGAAATCATTATCAATGGTGAGAGCATAAAACAGCAGAAAAGGAGGCTGAGGTTCTTTACATGTTCTGTTAATTTGCCAGGATGGACCGCTCATCTGCCCCTCGGCTTCCTGGCAAACAATGTAAAAAGAGGATTAGAAAGTTGTATGATTCCAAATAGCTGCACAAAACCAAGCCAATTGCTCAGAAGAACGGCTGTTCTTCATGCTAAAGCTAGAAATCTTTGTTTCTTGGGTTCTCCTCAATGTTCTCCTTGTGCGATGAGATGAAACAGAAGTCACCTGATGCTTCATTTCCTTTGCATAATTTCTTGGAATATCTCTACAGTCTAGCTGCTGAGACACAGAGATGAAGGGCCGTTGCAGAGATAAAATCCTTGTGGCATTCAGGGAAAAGCAAAATAATAAGTACAGTGCTGTAAAATGAGGGTGATAAAATTGGAGAGGAAGGAGGAAGCTCAGAAGAAGCTCCGATGGGCCAGTGAGAACCAATTTGGATAAAGCAGACATTCACAGATGGACGTAGGACAGGAAAAATTAGATCCAAACCATATAATGAATTCCAGGATAAGATGCATAGACTTTACTTCAAAGTTAACAAGGAGCCATGGAAGGTTATTGAGCAGGATTGTGACACAGTAGAGGAAGATTTGGGGGACAATTTGGGCAGGCTTTGTAAAATAGATTCTCTAAGTTATTACTGGCCCAGAAGAAGCATCTAACCCTGCCTAGGCACAGTGAGAAAAAAAATCATTCCCAAGTGCTGCCCAGGTTGAGTCTTGAAGGCTGGAGAGGAGTAACGAAGCAGAGAAGGGATGAATATGTGTGTGGAGGCTGTATGGGAGGCAATTAAAGGCACAGTGGGAAAAATAATGTGAAATAAATACAGATATTTGGGAGCTGGGGGAGCCCAGCACCGGTCATGAGTTATGTAGACCAACCTCCAAGACGCCCATCTTTACCCTCCCCCTTGTAAGCAAAAATCATGGATAAGAAAAGATTTCTACCACATGCACACATATGTTTATTGCAGCACTGTTCACAATAGCAAAGACTTGGAACCAAACAAAATGCCTATCAATAACAGACTAGATAAAGAAAATGTGGCACATATACACTGTGGAATACTATGCAGCCATAAAAAAGGATGAGTTCATGTCCTTTGCAGGGACATGGATGAAGCTGGAAATCATCATTCTCAGCAAACTGACACAAGAACAGAAAACCAAACACCACATGTTCTCACTCAGAAGTAGGTGTTGAACAATGACACGTGGACACAGGAAGGGGAACATCACACACTAGGGCCTGTTGGGGGGTCGGGGAGGGATAGCAGGGAGTGAGGGATTTGGGAGGGATAGCATTAGGAGAAATGTCTAATGTAGATAGCATGGCGATGAATGCAGCAAACCACCATGGCATATGTATATCTGTGTAATAAACCCACACGTTCTCCACATGTGCCCCAGAACTTAAAGTACAATTTTTAAAAAAAGAAAATATTTCCACAAGCAACATTAATTCATTCATTGATTCATTCATTTGTTTATTCAGTAAATATTTATTCAGGGCGTACTGTGTACCAGGTACTGTGAACAAAACAAAGAACAGACAACACCTCTCCACCTTGTGGAGATTAGATTTGAGGAAAGAAAGACAGTAAGCCCACAAATAAATAATGATATAACACATGAGGTCTTGTTAAATGCTACATAAAATGCACAGCCCAGAAAAGGGTGAAAATACACAATGGCAGTGTTGCTTGTGTAGAGTTGGGGTCAGAAAGCAGATGGGATTAGAGCAGAGAGCAGAAACAGCTCTAACAGCTATGATAGGGTTTAGCTCTTCTATTGAGTGGTAGGCTCAAAGGTGTGATTTTATTATTGGGTCTTAAGTTACAACGTAATGAGATGCTACATGTATTCTTTTGGATGTGTTGAATATTGACTGACTTAAACAATTTAGAGGGTTAGGGGGCTGCAATTTTTTTTTATTGTGGTCGTCTGAGAAAGCCTCTATAAGGAACTGGTATTTAGCAGAGATGTGAAAGAAATGAGAGAGTGAACTGTCCTGTGGGAAGAGCATCCAGGTAGCAGAAACAGTAGCTGGGAAGGTCTTAAATGCTTGGAGTGTTTGCAGGATCAATCATAGGAGAAAACCTTGGAAGCACAGAGCTATCTAGAACCTCTTTTTGACAGCTAAGGATGTTATTTATATTTTATATCATTCCCTTCCTATCCAAGGGCTTCAAAGGAATACAAGTCACTAATGCATATATTCATTTATTCATTATGCATTTATTAAGCACTTACTATTTGCTCATCAGTGGAGATAAAAAAACAGTGAAAACATGGTCCATACCTTTAAGGAGCTTATCATCTGATGAGGGAATCAAAGGCAAGAAATTGAGGAAGGCAGAAAAAGCCCTGAGCATTTACCAGGTTCAGCTCACCCCTTCCTAGGACCCCCACCCATGAAGAACTTAACCTGGGTTCTTCTTGGAACCTCAGTTAGCATGACAGGGTGCTGATTCCTGGCTGAGAACACCCTCCCAAATCAGAAAATTAGCTCCAGGCCCAATAATTAGAGGTGGCAATGACGTTCATGTTCCACAGCAGGTGGCTTCTACACCCTGCATGGAGTCACAGTTGTACACAAACAGAGGTCACATGTGGGGCAGCTCTTGCATGCACTTGATAGCTTTTCCAGCCAATGTAGGTCTAGAAAGTGCCAGGCTCCACATCAGCTATTTGCACCTGACATTTGCATGAACACCTGCTCCATGTAGCAACAGGCAGGATCATGTTTAGGACATTCCCCTAGATCTGTAAATTCCCAAGAAAATTAGCAGGTCCGTCCCAATTCTCTGTTCACAAACAACTACTGGGAAAATCAACAGAGAATGAGGTAAGGAAACTACTTTGTACAAAATGGAAAATTCTGTATTTCTAGTGTAAACATTTCCCTAGTACTTACAGCATTAGAGAAGGTTGCAGTAACAATAATAATCCCAACTTTCTTTGGCTACTCTTCCCCCTTGTTGAAACAAGAACTTAGTTGACTATGTTCTCTCCACCCCAGGTTTTTCTGAGAGTCCACCAGCAGTGTCCCACATGTGTGTATAAACAGATTAGCTAGTTCCTCAAAAAGTTAAACACACAGTTACCATATGACCCTGCAACTCTGATGTATATCCCCAAAAGAACTGAAAACAGATACTCAAACAAACGCTTGTACATGAATGTTCATAACGCTTTTCATAATAGCAGATAGGTAACAGCCACTCACATGCCCATCACTGGATGAACAGATAAACAAAATGTGGTCTACGAAGACAATGAAATATTATTCATTCACAAAAAGAAGGAAGTACTGATACATGCTACAAGGTGGATGAAGCTGGAAACTTTACGTTAAGAAGCCAGATACAAAAAAGTCACATATTGTATGAGTCCATTTATATGAAATTTCCAGAATGGGACAATCCATAAGAATATAAAGGAGGTTGGTGATTGCCAAAGGCTGGGAGCAAAAGGGAATGGGAGTGGCTGCTTCATGGGTACAGAGTTTTCCTTTGGGGTGATGAAAATGTTTTGGAACAAGATAGAGATGGTGATTGCACAACAGCATAAATATACCAAATGCCACTGAATTATTCGCTTTAAAATAGTTTAATTTATGGCACGTGAGTTTCACCTCAGTTTTTTTAAAGGTTAGCTTATTGGGGTGCTATAACTAGCCCACTTTCTCACTAGGTACTGCAGACTTTTGTTAACCACTTTCAGAAAACCACTGAGTCCCGATGGTTGATTGGGTGCAAGCATCTCACATGCTTATTAGATGCAACTTTCTTTTGCCAGCATCCATGGGGTCCCATCGTTTCCTTTTGGATAACCTGCACAGCTCAAAATCTGGAATCCCAAAGAGACCAAAGTTTTACGTTCCCTTTATCCAGCACCCTTTAGAGCACGTCCTGTTTCTTACAGAGCGTTAGTGAAACCCTTGGATTTCATTCCAAGCAGAATGCAAGCAGGCACTGCTTGGAAACAATAAGATCAGTCAAACAAATGATAGATTTTTAGGTTCCACACCAAACCTACACCAGAGTCCTTTCAACTTAGAACCTGATAAAAGGATTAGCTGTTTGTCAGCACAAAGCTCCAGGAGAGCTACTGTCTGTTAAAAGACTCTTATATGCACACCCTGGTCCAAGGACCCTATATTCCCTGCCTTTGATAAAACCAGATCTGCTTATATAGATGTTTGGCAAGGGAATAATGAACACCTGATAAGAGAATAAGACAGGTTTAGTGGGGGGAGGAGAGCAAGGCTAGACACGAGCACTTTGCATTGTACATCGTCTGCATGGCTGATAGAGAATGAATTATTGGCCAGGCGCGGTGACTCATGCCTGTAATCCTAGCACTTTGGGAGGCTGAGGTGGGTGGATCACCTGAGGTCAGGAGTTCAAGACCAGCCTGGCCATCATGGTGAAACCCCATCTTTATATTTAAAAAAAAAGAGAGAGAGAATGAATTATTTCTTCCCAATTCGGTGCCATCATTCATCACAGTCAATTTTCAGCTCATCTGGAAGGTTTCACGAACCCCAGGATGGGATCAGTGCTTCAAAACAGTCACAGCAGGCCTTTCTAAATGGATTACAATGAATAAAAATATAAAAATAGTTCCCAGTTTAGAGGAATTTACTCTGCTACACCCTACACTCAAATTACCTGATAAAATCCTCACAACAAACCCATGAAGCGGGAACTTTAATGGTTTCTGTGTCACAGAGAGAAAACAGCGGCTCTGAGAGGTCAAAGGAAGGGTCTGTGGTCACACAGGTAGAAAGTGGCAGGTCTAGGAAATGAACATAGATTGCATCAATGGCAGCTCCTGCAGCTCAACTGCGATGCTAATGGGACAAGCTCGGTAAGTTCTACACTTCTGCCTACACTCTCTCTGCCTGAAATTCACTTTGTTTTTAGAGGTGAATTGGAAGTGCACCAGAAAAGGGAACTACTCCCTTGGGGTCTTTTGTCTTTTCCATCTTTCTTAGACTTATTCTCAAAGCTGAGCCTAAAGGTGACTCAGAAGATACATAATAGAGACTTGGAGACAGGAAAATACATGCTTTCGGTGTATTGAACTTGATTCTTCCCAGTAGCACTAGTTCATTTTGAAAGTCCTGGCATTTGCAGGCAAAGGGAATCCACTGGAGAGAACTGAGTGTGTGAGGCTGAGACGAAGATGCAGGCTTCCCTTTCCCTGGGTTAACTACCCGGGACCTGTTGGAGAGGCTGGGAGTGAGGAATATTTGTTCATTCTGTAAATATTCATCAGTGCCTCCTTTGGCCTGGCCCTCTGCCATGTGCTAGGGAGTAACAACAAATAAGAAAAGACACAGTCCCTACCTTCATGGACTATATGCTATTGGAAATGTAGATTAAATAACAATTGTAAAATAAATAATCCATTCCGGCTGTGATGAGTGTTGTGAAAAAAATACAAGATGCCATAAGAATATTTGAAAACAGCCAGAATCAGAGCAAGTATGGGAGGAAGAAGACTGCAAGTGACAGAAAAAGTCAACATGACAGTGGCTTAAACAAGGTAGTTTAGGCTGGGCACAGTGGCTCACGCCTGTAATCCCAACACTGGGAGGCTGAGGTGGGCAGATCACCTGAGGTCAGGAGTTTGAGACCAGTCTGGCCAACATGGTAAAACCCCGTCTCTACTAAAAATACAAGAATTAGCTAGGCATGGTGGCAGGCACCTATAATCCCAGTTATTTGGGAGGCTGAGACAGGAGAATCGCTTGAACCCAGGAGGCAGTTGTAGTGAGCACCATTGCACTCCAGCCTGGAGGACAAGAGTAAAACTTCATCTCAAAACAATAACAAGGTAGAAGTTTATTTCTTCAGCATTTAACAGAAGTTGAGAGGTGGCAGATCAAGGCTGACTAGCAGGTGAGTTGTGATATGGGGCACCCAAGACTCAATTTTTGCCCTACTTTCTGGCACATAATCTACTTTCATGGCTGCCTCCTGGTTCAAAATGGCTGCTAGAGCTCCAGCCATCACATTCAAGTTGTAGCTGTAAGCAGAAGGAAAGGTAGAGGGGCAAAATAGGTTTCTCTCAGCCAGATCGACACCCCTTAAACTGTCCTCCCAGGGCCAACGTGGTGGCTCATGCCTGTAATACCAGCACTTTAGGAAGCTGAGGCAGGCAGATCACCTGAGATCAGGAGTTTGAGACCAGCCTGGCCAACATGGTGAAACCCCATCTCTACTAAAAATACAAAAGTTAGCCAGGCATGGTGGTATGCGTCAGTAGTCCCAGCTACTCGGGAGGCTGAGGCAGGAGAATCACTTGAATCTGGGAGGCAGAGGCTGCAGTGAGCTGAGATTACACCACTGCACTCCAGCCTGGGCAACAGAGCAAGACTTCATCTAAAACAAAACAAAACGAAAAAACCAAAAAGCTGTCTTCCTAGTAGTTCCATATATCAGTTCTTCTTTTATTTCATTGACCAGAGATTAATTGCATGGCCACAGTACAAGTAAAGTTGGACCATGTAGTTGTTTATGGCAGGTGACCCTGTGCTCAGCTAAAAAGGGAGCTTTCTGACACAGTAAATTTAGAGT
The DNA here is from genome assembly GCA_004027715.1 of Plecturocebus donacophilus. Lineage (NCBI taxonomy): Eukaryota > Metazoa > Chordata > Mammalia > Primates > Pitheciidae > Plecturocebus > Plecturocebus donacophilus. Next base: position 17,036 of record PVKP010031156.1, on the reverse strand, counting down.
ATTTGAAAGTGCTTGGAATTTGGGGAAAGAAATTTTCAGTTCAAGCCCCATCTATGTTACTTACCTCCTGTGTGAACTTAGGCAATTCACTTGACCACTCTGAACCAGTTTGCCCACCTGTGGAATGGGATCAACAGTATTCATTCACTTCGCAGTGGTGCTGGAGTCTGTGAAATGTAATTTGAGTGTAAGAGCTTTGCAGAGTCTAAAGCCAAGTATGCATCGGAAGAACCATTTTACTGCTCAGAACATATTCCCTTACTCATCTGATGCTCCAGTATCTGGTAAAACTAAAATATTTCCTGGGGGTGACTATTCCCAGCTTTCTCTTCTAAAGATCCTGACAATGTCCTTAAAAGGCTGCTCTTGGAGACAGAACTCAGGAACTTTTGCCTCGGGCTTTGAATCATGATACTGGCATAGGAGTCAGGTAAGAGACATCCTACAAGAACAAGTGCCAAGGCACATTTGTGAGGACTTCAGAGGCCATAATCAACACCCCAAATCACACTCAGAAGGAAACCTCCTGGGGGCAAGAGGGGTCTGGTCTGCTTGGAAGGCCAGGAAAATATCTACGGTGCCTGGCTGCTGGACAGAGCTTCAGGAAGGCAATTGTCCTTTGAGCTGTAAGGAGAGAATAATCAAAAGGAGTCTGAGTTGTTAGGAAAGATGCTTAGAGGAGGAGAAGGATTTCAGCTATAGCAAAAGCAATAACTGCTAACGGCAAGCTTACTGTGCATGAGGCACCCTGCTTTGCTCTTAACATGTAATATTTTGTTGACTCCTGAGTAGAACACCCTAAGTATGTCACTTTGTGGTTCCCCCACTTACAGATGAAAAGTTTCATGTAGGTGGCAAAGTAGCTTGCCCAAGGTCATGTAGAGTAAACGGTACAAATGAAGGCTGTTGGCAAAGCACAAGTCCATTAGTCTTTTCCACATCTGTTTGGCTGTTCTTAGCAAGTCATGTTCTTTGGTAAGCTCAGCCCTGGATGACAGAAGGCTATGATCACCTAACCCCAAGAATTTATTGAGGATCACCTTGACTGGGCCAAGTTATGAGAGATGAACAGGAATAGGAAACACATTTTGCATAACAGGGATCTCTGAGCCAAAGCTGAGAGGCTGGAAGTGCATGGCATAGTGGAGCCATGAAGAAACCAATTAAAACAGATCAGGTGGTTCACGGAAAGACATAGGACAGGAAAAATTAAGTCCGCCCCATATAACGGAAAGCACTGAATTCTGGAGTAAGACCCTTAGACTTTACTCCAAAGACAGCAAGAAGCCAGGGAAGATTATTGAGCAGGATAGTGATACAATGGAGGAAGATTTAAGGAACATTTTGCCTAGGTGGGCTGTTTAAAGTGGATTCTCCAAGTTATTATTGGTCCCATTGAACAGGTGAGGAAACTGAAGTTTGGAGAATTTCATTAGCTTTCCCAGGTCATAGAGCTAGGAAGTGGCAAGACCAGATTTGAAGTCTGGTTATATGCTTATCCCACTGCACGGTAGGCAATGGTATTTCCAAGATTTAAAAAGTCACACACGCTAAGTCTAAACGTCATTAAGCCCTTGGCATGGGACATCGTGCAGGTTACCATTATATCAAGTGAAGGATGATCAAGGAGAAGCCAGGGTGCTAGCCATTGTTGCAGGAGCAGGCCTTTTTCCAGGGGCCCACATGTGGGGCACACACGTAGGTTAAATTCTGAGGGCAGCTTTCCGAGGGCTACCTGCATGCATCTTTGCCAAAACTGACCCCTCAGTGACCTATGGTCTTACCTGCCTCTCATTTCTGGGGAGGAGGAAGAAGCAGGGACATGCCTCCACTTGTCACCTTGGAAAAGCAAGTGGGATGTGAAAACTCCAAGGCTGGGGAGGGCCCTAGAGGCCAGTATCCTAAAAAATAATTGCTCTATTATTTAAGCAAAACCACTTAAGAGCTCATTAAAGGGGCAAAGGTGATAATTACCCAGGTCTTTGTCTGGGGAATCTCATAGAAATGCCAGAGTGATATTTCTAGGTAAACTAAGAGCCCAAGAAGCACAGCAAAGCTGGATCACAAAGGGCCAAGTCACTTTGGCAGAAGTCTTTTCTCCCCTCTTGAGGGGTTCACTGTACTTGGGAATGACCATAAATGTAGACAAAGTTATTGAGCATTTCATATTCAACAGGAATTATACTAATTGCATGTCCAGCATGTCTTGAGGCTTCACCACAGCCCTACACAGAAGGTACATTCAGTAGACCCATTTTACAGGTGAGGAAACTGGGACTCCGAAAGGTGATGTCATCACTTGCTAAAAATAATTGGGCTAGTCGGTAGCAGAACTGGGACTCAAAAGTAGATGGTTTCTCTATTCTGTTCTCAGCAGATCTCAGCATCAAAGCCAAATTAAGGAGATCCTCAATAAACTCTTGGGGATAGGTGAGCATCAAAGCCAAATTAAGGAGATCCTCAATAAACTCTTGAGGATAGGTGAACATCAAAGCCAAATTAAGGAGATCCTCAATAAACTCTTGGGGATAGGTGATCATAGCCTTCTGTCATCCAGGGCTGAACTTACCAAGGAACACGACTTGCTAAGAATAATCAAACAGATGTGGAAAACACTAACAGACTTTGTGCTTTGCTAACATTCATTTTGTAGCTCTCTGCCTTGACAGTCACATTCCACCCAGCCAGGATCCTCCCTCTTCAAGTACACTTCCCTGATCCACTGGAAAGAACTCATATCTTCACCCTTGGAAGTACCCATCTCGCTTACAGCTTTGGTGCATTCATTGCAGACTGGGCTTAAAAGCTGGAGAAACAGGAGAACAGAGAAATATACACAGATGGGTAGACACTATTTGCTGAGCACTGACAATATGCTAGGCACAGTGTCAAAGACTTTATGCCAAGGTAAGCATTGTCAGCCCATATTATAGAGGAGAAAGCTGAAACTCAGAGATAGGAGGCCAGTTGCCCTCATCCCCCAGCTAGTCAATTGCAAACCAGAGATTCAGATATCCAACTCTCCTGGGCAGGCTTCAGGTCTTTGTGCTAAGCTCACTAAGGGTTAAGCAATTGCCCTTGACACTCAACTCTCACCAGGCAGGAAGAGGATAAAGGAGGGATGCTCATTCATATGTATAGACCTGGAGTCTACAAACTAAGGCCTAAAGGCCAAATTCACTTACTGACTGTCTTTGCGTGTCTCTTGAGCTAAGAATAGTTTCCACCTTTCTACATAGTTGATAATAAGAAGAATAATAATATTTTGGCTGAGCACAGTGGCTCACACCTGTAATCCTGACACTTTGGGAGATCAAGGCAGGTAGATTACCTGAGGTCAGGAGTTTGAGACCAGCCTGGCCAATAAGGCAAAACCTATCTCTACTAAAAATACAAAAATTAGCCAAGCATGGTGGTGTGCACCTATAATCCCAGCTACTCAGGAGGCTGAGGCAGGAGAATCACTTGAACTCAAGAGGCAGCGGTTGCAGTGAGCTGAGATTGTGCCACTGCACTTCAGCCTGGGTAAACGAGACTCCATCTCAAAAGTAAAAATGAAAACTATTCTATGGCACATAAAGGTGATATGAAATTCTAATTTTAGTGTCCACAAATTAAGTTTTAGTGGAGCACAACCACACTCATTCATTTACATATTATCTAAGACTGCTTAGACTTTACAAAGGCAGAGATGAAAATAATTGTCACAAAGACTATGTGACTCACACAGCTAAAACTATTTATGGTCTGGCCTTTTAAGGAAAAGTTTGCCAACCTGTGGAGTAGATCATGAAAGTTCAATCTATTGGCATCATCTTGGCAAGTCCAACGATGTGCAGTGTCAGAAAAGTCCTAGCTTCTTGGGAGAAGAGATAGAGAAATACACAGACCTCCAGGAGCGTCACACAAGGGGTCACACCCTTAGAGGCAGTCAGGAGCACACAGATAGCTAAGCACAAACCCACAGAGAAAAGCAAACATCGAAAGGACAGGCAGATACACACAGATATGGATAAATATCCTAGTGTACACACTCAGAAGCTTGGAGCCATTCAGGTGTAGCAGACACACAGGCATCTAAGTAAACACACACATGTACATAGAGGAAACCTGCACTTTCATGCACATAGATGCAAACTCCCAGGGCCCCAAAAAGAACATGCCACCTACCAGGTGTACAAATATATATGATACTACAGATGCATGGAGATGTATACAGAGCCATCCAGGCATATATATCTACACACACAGAGGGAGCCCACAACTGTCCAGGTATCCTGATCTCACAGGTAGAGAAAGCAATGTCAGCTGTACATAGAATAACACAATAATTCAGAGAAGGCAAGAGAGAGAGGAAAGGGAAGAAGGAGGAGAGAAGAGGAATGGGAAAAAAGGAGGGAGGTAGGGAGACAGAGAGAAAGAGGAGGAGGAAAAGAGAGAAAGAGATGAGGGGGTGAGAAGAGGCAGGGGAGAGAGACTCCCAGGGTCCTTCCTTCTCACCATTTATTTAACCTCTCCTTCTGGAAGTTCACATGCCAGGGACTCCTTTGACAGTCTGGTGACACCTATAGACCCCTTCTCATAATAACGTTTCTAAATGATTAAAAAGCAATGCCTGTCCCATTGACATAAAGTTCTATCCCAGAGCTGTGAAGAAGAGCCACCTCCTGCAATGACCCAAAACCTGTTCCTTCCTTCCAAGGGCTCCTTGCTCCTCATGACCTCTTTCCTCTCTTTGCCCACTCTTAAGAATTCCAACCTGGATACATTTATGAAGGACCTACTGGGTTCCAGGTACAGAAGAAACAGATGAATTGACGGGGTACCTGCACACAAGGAGGAGAAAAGGGATTAAGAAAGACGATCCCATGGCGATGCAAGTCAGACATCAAAAAGTGCTTAGGTTCAAAACACTCTGCAAACCGATATAAGGCCAGGCAACACCAACAACAGCCAGTGCTTCTTGAAAGCTTAGGGTATGCCAGGTATGACTCCAGGTGCTTTATATGGATTGCCTCCCTGGATCCCGGCACACCCCTGTAAGGGAAGTGCTATTATCTCTATTTTAGAGATGAAGACACTGTGGAGAGGGTGTGGGCTCAAGGTCACACACACCTGGGCTTCATGGGCGTCTGGCTCTAGGGTGTGTGCTCTTAGTCACCACATTATATGAACCCCACATTACCAGGCAGAGACCTTCATGGAGATCTTCCCTAGACTATGAGTCTGGAGAGACGTCATTCTCTGCACCTAGAGCCTAGAACTTAGCAAGGAACATGACTTGCTAAGAACAGCCAAACAGATGTGGAAGAGACTAATAGATCTTGTGATTTGCCAACCTTCATCCTATAGCTCTCTGCATTGACATTCCACCCAGCCAGGATCTTCCCTCTTCAAGTAGCCTTCCCTGATCCACTGGAAAGAACTCACATCTTCACTCTTGGAAGTACCAATCTCACTTATGCCTTGGATCATTCATTGCATACTGGGCTTAAAGCTGGAGAGACAGGAGGATAGAGAAATAAACACAGACGAGTAGACACTATTTGTAGTAGCAATATGCTAGGCACAGTGTCAAAGACTTTATGCCAACAGAAGCATTGTCAGCTCATATTATAGAGGAGGAGAAAGCTGAAACTCGGAGACAGGAGGTCAGTTGCCCTCATCCCCCAGCCAGTCAATTGCAAAGCAGAAATTCACATTCAGGTCTGGCTGATCACAGGGTCACCACCCCCCAATCATGCTCCTCTCCACTGGGGTCATGGGGACCACCTTGGAGTCTGTCTTTATAATTATCATAACCATGACTATTATCTCTGTTGCAAGCACTGGAACATTATGAAATCTCACTCCCTTACTTTACGAGATGAGCTGAGGAAGGGAGGAGAGGTCACCGGGATCTTGCAGGCCAAGGTAAATACTTTTATTACTCTTAAAGCAATGAGCACTATTAACACATTTTAAGCAGCCAATTGATATGATCTGATTTTTTGGGTTTTTAAAAAATTATGAATTTTAACTGTGGTAAAATACACATAGCAAAAAAAAATTGCCATCTTAACCCTTTTAAGCATACGGTTTAGTCTTATTAAATACATTCACATTGTTGTGCAGCCATGACTATCATCCACCTCTAGCACTCTTCATCTTGCAAAAACTAAAATTCTATCCTCATGAAATGATAATTCCCCATGTCCCCATCCCCCAGCCCTTGCCAACCACCATGCTGCTTTCTGTGTCTGTGAATTTAACTACTCCAAGTACATCACATAAGTGGAATCATACAGTATGTGCCTTTTGGTGATTGGTTTATTTCACTTAGCATAATGTTCTCAAGTTTCACCATGTTGTAGCATGTGCCAGAATTTCCTTCCTTTTAAGATTGAATAATATTACACAATATGTATAGACCACATTTTGTTCATTCAGAGATGGACACTTGGGTTGATTGTACCTTTTGGCCATTGCAAGCTATTACCGCTATGAACGTGGGTGTACAAATACCTCTTCAAATCCCTGCTTTCAGTTCTTTTGGGCATATATGTAGATGCATCATATGGTAATTTAGTTTTTAAGTTATTGAGAAACTGCCCAGATCTGTGTTTTTTCAAAGATCACTCAGGTTGCTCCATGCAGAATGGACTGACAGGAGCAAGAGCTGAGAGGCTCATTAAGGCCAGTAAGATTGTCCATGAAGACCAAAAGAGATGGAGATTTTGTCTAGGATGGTGGCTGCGGATGGAGAAGATGGACATATCAGAAGCAGAAATCAAATCTTTCCCATTAGATAATGCTTTTCCATTAGATAACTTCAAGCTCTTAATTAATGGAAAGCTATTTAAATCATAGCAAGGAGATTTCTGGAGCAAGCTGGAAGTTTTCTCCCTTCACAAAGTGGATGTTCCCGGAGTGAAATGCATGAACTTTGAGGCCAGCCCACCTGGGTGTAAATCCTGGCTCTGCTTCATCTCTCTGGGCCTCAGTTTCCTCATCTGTAAAAAGGAAATAAAATACCTATCTCTTGGGATTTGTGAGGATTAAATGTGATAATCTGAGAACAGTTTCTTGACTAAAGTAAATCCCACCAACCTCTAGATGTGTATGTTACGTCAACCACATCTAAAAGGTATATATTAGACACAGAGCCTGCCTTCATGTTGCCCTCAGCCAGGATGGTTTGGGATGGCGGCAGTGGCACATGCCCCAAGCGTCTTGTGACATCAGTGGGACGGCCAAGGAGTCAGTACAGCAGAGGGCCCTTCCTCTCTGTTTCATAACCCCATCTGCATCTCCCCCAGCCCTCACCAGCCCTTCCTGGCCTTGGTCCCCTCCAGTGATTGACAGGCTTCTGAATTATAAAAAAGGAACGAGAGATATTTTTATCTCTACCTGGGCCTCACCCCCATCCTTCAAAGGAGTGGGAAGGTCTTTCTGTGCAGGAAAATCTATAAAGTCATCAAAAGAACCATGTTTCTGCCCTTCTCAGCAGCCTCTTTCAGCTCCATTCTCCCTCAATGGACAGCTGCCTCCTGTCTATCCAGGTAGGGGGCTGGAGGGTGGGGGCAGGGAAGGGGGAGGGTGATGGAGTTGGCGGGGAGAGGAAGTACCACCTGCCGAACTCCATCAGCTCTCACCCTCCTGCTGCTGCCTCTGGCAAGTGCTTTCCTCATTTGTATGTTGAAGGACAGCCAAGCTTCTGGGTATTAACGATCTGCCTGGGTAATCACTCCTCTTTTAACCTCCTGCGTTCAGTGTCGTGGATCAGAGCGCCCAGGGTTCAAACAGTGACTCCACCACTTACTGGTTGAGTTGACTTTGGGAAAACGATGATAATGAACTTCAGTTTCCATCTTATTATTGGATTGAATTGTGTCCCCCCAAATTTTATATGCGGAAGTTCTAACCCCTAGTACTTCAGAATATGATTTTATCTGGAAATCGGATCATTGAAATTTAATTAGTTAAAATGAGGTCCTGTTGGAGTAAGGGGGGACCCTAATTCAATATAGACAGGGGAAATTTGGACACAGGAATGCATACAGGAAGAATACCGTGTGAAGACTGAAGTTACGCTGACATAAAGCAATGGACTACCAGAGGTTAGGAGAGAAGCCTGGAGCAAGTTATTCCTACTGTGTTCAGAGGGAGCATGGCCTTGCCAACGTTTTGAACTTGGACTTCAAGCCTCCAAAACTATGAGACAATACATTTCTGTTGCTTAAGCCAATTAGTTTCTAGCATTCTGTTATAGCATCCCTGAGTAAACAATATACATCTCTTATAAAGTGAGTAGTCTAGAACAGTCTTTGGCATGTGATGGATGACATTTCAGTATTTGCTATTACTAGCTATGTGGTCTTTGGAAGAGTCTCCTACCTCTCTGAGCCCTTTTTCTTTTTCTCATTTGAAGGAAGACCAGTAGCTCTAACTTTCCAGGACCTACATATGGCAAAGACAGTGAAAGAAACAATCTTCTCCTTTCTTTTTTTATTTTTATTTTAAGTTCTGGGATACATGTGCAGAAGGTGTAGGTTTGTTACATACATATACAGATGTCATGGTAGTTTGCTGCACCCATCAACCCATCATCTAGGTTTTAAGCCCCGCATACATTAGGTATTTGTCCTAATGCTCTCCCACCCCAACCTCCCCTTTCTTACACAGATGATTCCATTCTTCACTCTTTTATTAATTCATTCAACAAGCACTGGGGATACATCATGCATATAACAGTCAAAATCTCTGCCCTCAGAAACTCACATTCTAGTGGTGGCAAACAAAATTAATAAAGTGAATAAATGAATATGGTAGATGAGATGTGTTCAGGTGGAAATGAATGCCACACAGAAAACCAAGACCGGAGAATAAAATTGCTCCCCCTATTTTAATAGAGGGAGCAATGCAATTCCAACTGGAGGGTCAAGAAGGCCTGTTATCACCTAAGTGCTAATTTGAGTAGAGACTTGAAGGAAGAGATAAAGTAAGTCATGTGGATATCTGGGGGAGAGAGTTTCTGGCAAAGGCAAAGGCATGGGGAGGAGTGTGTTGGTGTACTGGAGAAATCACAGGCAAGGCAGCCCTGCAGAAACAACAGTAAACACAGTGGGAAGCAGGGTGAGTTACAGAAGCACCAAAGATTCTGGTTTCTCCTGGGGGAAATTAATAAATCTTGGAGCTACTACATTTGAGCACTTACTATGTGCTGGGCACTATCTCTTTTAACCTTCAAACAACCTTGTGAGTTATAGGTAGCAACATTATCCCCATTTTAGCAGATGAGGAAATTGAGTCACAAAGAGGTTGTAGATCCTGTCTGAGGTCACAGATCTAGCAGATGGCAGATCCAGGGGTTTTTCCTTATGTACTTATAGGGAACTCAGAAGCAGAGGCTATTTCAGTGGGGTCGAAGGCTTGGCTTGCTTGCCTGGATGGAGAAATGGGGAGGAGTATTCCAGGACAAGAGAACAGTATAAATAATGACAAGGAGGGACAGATGTGCTAGAGCTCACCATAGAGCCATAGAAGCTAGATTTCTAGATAATCATGCAGTGAAAATTTCTTTCCTGACTTAACATACATTTAATGAGCAACTACTATGTGCTAATATTTGCTGTAGAACTAGCAATATAAGGATGAACAAGGCAGAAAAGATCCCTGTCCATAGGGTGCTGACATGAGCATCCTCATCTTACAGATGATCCAATGGATGCTCAGTGAATTTAACTGGTGGCTCCAGGTCAGTGGGTTTCACTGGTGGCTCCAGATCATGTAGCTTGCAGAGAGAGAAGCCAGAATTCTGGCAGTCCCAGGTTTTCCACTTCTATGAGGTCTTTTCTTCAAGTATATGTAGCTCAAGCATTAAGGATTTGCTCTCAGACCTGTCCTGGCTATTCCTCTCCTGCCCACACCCTATTGATGGGCAAGTAGGAATGGTATCTTGAGAACAGTCTGGCTAGAGAGAGGGCCTTGGAGACAAGGCCAATGCATATGCCATTTTCCCACTCTTGATCTCTCAGTCTCTTGGCCTATGCTTTGCCTCACCAGCACCTCCATAGTGATTTCAGAGCAGAACTCCCATCTGTCCCATTTTCTTATTCATCCTCATGCTTCTCACTTCCGTGGCCCCACAAGCCAATGAGGTCAGGATAATGACTGTCCCTGTTTTACAGATGCGAGTACCTTGGGTCTAGGGATGAGACAGGGATTTCACTAAGATTGTCTAACCAAAGACCAACGGAGACTTGATATCTTATTTCTAATCTCAGGTCCTGTGCTCTTGTGGTTGATATCGACTTGACCATTTTTCTTTTTTTCTCAAAAACCTTCAATGGCTATTACCACCCTGAGGATGAAGCCCCATCTCTCCAGTATAGCCTACAATGCCCTTATGGGAAGTAAGCCTTGGGTGGGATATCTCTCAATTCTCATCTCTCACAGCTCCCCAAGAGGAACTCTACACTTTAGTTGTAGTAAAGCCCATTATCTCACCCCTGGACCTTTGCACATCCTGTTTCCTATTCCCCAAGTGTTCTTCTCTAGCCTCTCAGCCAGAACAACTCTCCTCATCCCCCAGTCTGCACAAGGAGCCCCTCTGCTGAGCTCTCACAGTCCACATTCTAACCTCAATTGCCTTGAGTCAATTGCTCCATTGTTCCTCAGTTTTCTACTGGCCTGGGAGCACCTTAAAGGCTCTGAGTCCCTGGTGTGTGGTAGATGCAGGACACATCTATCAAGGCAGAATGCAGGATCTAAACTCAATTCCTGTCTCTACCATTTACCCACAGGGTTACCAGGGTGGCAGCCTCCAAGATGGCCTTCAATATTTCCTACCCATTGGCATTCTCAACTTTCTTCAATTCCTTCCCCTGTTTATCAGGATTGGTCAGAGTGACCCATGGAATATGGCAGAAGTGATAATATGTCACCCTGAGGTTAGGTCATAAAAGAGAGTATGGCTTCTGCCTTCTCTCTTGAATCACTTGCTCTGGAGGAAGCCAGCTGCTATCTTGTGAGGATGCTCAGGCAGTTCTGTGGAGACCCTCACATGGCAACAAACTGAGGCTCCTTACCAAAAAGTCAAGGCAGATCCTTCGGCCCTAGTCCAGCCTTCAGTTGTGGCTCCACCATTTACCAACACTTTAAAGTTCTGGTAGTTTGTCAATGCTTTAAGGAATTAATTTATGTAAAGTGTCCGGTACTTAGAAAAAACTGCTTATACATTTGCTATTATTTACAAAATGATTTTATTTAAACTCCACAATCACCGGAGAGAAAGACTGTTATTCCCATCTTAGAAACGATCAGACTGAAGCTTAGGGAGGTTAAGCAAATTACTTAAGGTCACATAGTTAGCTATGGCTGTTTAACAAGTTAGTCCAAAAGTTAGCTGATTAAAAAAGAAAAAAATATTACCATTTCTCTGAGTCAGGAATTCTGGAGTCGCTTAAGTGGGTGGCTCTGGCTGAGGGTTTCTGAGAAGGTTCCAGTCGACATGTTGGATTTTATTTTGAGATGGAATTTTGCTCTGCTGTCCAGGCCACAGTGTGAGCTGTGATTGTGCCACTGCCTTCCAGCCTGGGCAATGGAGTGAGATCCCACCTCAAAATATAAAATAAATAAAATAAACAGGCTCAGAGAGGTAAAATAACTTACCTAAGACCACACAGCTGCTACGTGGCAGAGCTGGGATTGTGAACCACGTGTTCTAAGAGAAACACTTGTCACTACGCTCTGTGCTGATTCCTACATCAAGGATCTAGCTGATTCCAGACATGCAGAAATCACTCGGTCAACATTAGCTAGCATCACAAAATGATTTTTGCTATTTCTTAATAACCCTTGCTGGTATTGATTCTTAGTTAACTAGTAAGTTCATTCAGTTGATCATCTAATGCTTTACGATGGATTTCTTTTTATGTCTGAGATCCTCCCTGATTTGTTCTAAGTTTGAACTCCACCAGCCAGGAAACCCAAAGCTCACACATGTCACCCATGCAAGCTTCAGGCACTCCGCTAAACACTTTATTCATGCTACCTCAGTTAATCCACCACCAGCCTCTGGTAATATCATGATCTCCATTTCACAGATGGGGAAACTGAGGCAATGAGGCAGCTGGGCAGGAGTTCCCTGTCCAAAGTCACATAGCTACAAAGTGGCAGAGCTGGGATTTGAAGCTATACAAATACGGCTTTCACCGTCCGTGCTATAACATACCACAGTTGCAGACCTGGCCCACATCGGAAGGCCAGGGAAACATCTTTCAATAACCACACGAAGACACTCTCTGAATCTAGTCCTTTCTAAGCAGATCTGCTGGTTTCCACCAAAACACATTTCCCGAGGCCATCAGAGCAGCTTCTTGGCTCTATGAAAGCCCCCAGCTGGGGCCTTCCTTCCTGTTTTAAGAAGTGAAAGCACAGAGACAGCAGCCCGGTCCCAATATAGCTTCAGATCTAAATTTAACAACAATAACGGCTCCAGCCTGACCCTGCAGAGAAGAAAGGGGAGCAGGGGGAGGAAAAAAAGCAACCACTAATTCTTCACAAATTAGGACAATAATAAAGTTCCTTTCAAGTGTCAGGGCATATTCTTAGCAAGAACGTAACACCTAAATCAAGTCCAGGCTGTAAAAATGGCATAATAGCAGGAAGCCAGGCTACAGGCCTGACTTCCTCCGGGGAGACAGGGGATTGGTGGGGGTGTCAGGAGGCTGGACAGGCAGGAATGGAGCCAGGCAGGGCCTGACTCACTGGGAGGCGCACACCTCTGTCTGGCCTCCACACTGAGCCCCATCTGGGGTTGCCCATACAGCCCCCTGCATAGGCCTTCGGCATGAGGGCCTTTAATGGTCATCAATGTACCTCTCGTCCACCCTCTCAGACTGTCTTCTTGGAATGGGCCAAGTGCATATCTGAAAATGCAAGTCAAGTGGGGCAAAATGCACCTCGTGGACCAACAAGAACAGGGAGCTCAACGGACGGAGGGCCCCAGCTGCTGGCCTCTGTAGCCTCCCGCACGAACAGGTGGCCATGTGTCCTATGGGCCATCCCCAACTGATGTCTGAAAATGGCAGGATACTAAGGCAGGCCCATTTCTGGGAGACGCAGAATTCCTTTGATAGTTCAAGGGCTCCCCGTGTCTTTGATGATTCTTTCTTAGACAATTGGGCAGCCTGGGATGCTATCACCCAAGCTTCTCTGTATCTCCTTCACTAGGAATCAGACCTGTATGCCTGTCTTCCAGCTAGCTCTCCTGCCTTTCCCGGCTCTCTCTCCATTTTCTCTCCAACAGGCACTTCCCCTAAGAAATAATTTACACATTTAATCTTTAACCTGCATCTTGGAGGACCCAGATGAGCACATTAGGTCATGTTGCTTCTCAGTGTAATACCCTTCCAGGAGTTTCTTTTTTTGCCAGAAGAAAATCTACATCACACTCCTCTAACCTCTAACATGTTTCTCATCCCCTTGATGGTATTCTTGCTGTTCCTTGAATATCCCAAATTGTTTCTGCCTCAGGGCCTTTGCACCTGTCCGCTCTGCTACCCAGACCACTCTTCTCTGGGCCTGGAAGCTTCTCACTCACCCTGTCGGTCTCAGTTTGAACATCACCTCCTCAGAGTGGTCCTACTGGATCAAAACAGGCTTCCTGTCTGTGCTCTCCAATCAATGCCCACTCCTTACATTGCAAAAACACATCAGACTTTGCACTTAGTGGAGTTGTCTGACAGCCCTTCTTGAATGTAAGCATCTTGAAATGTAATAGCCAGCATGTACTGAGCACTGACAAGGGGCCAGGCACTGGGTCAGAGCATCAAATGTTTCAACTCACTTGATCTTTTCCCAATCCCTGTGAGGTGCAGGTACTACTGTTGTTGCAGATGAAGAAACTGAGACATAAGAACAAATGAATTTCCTGGGGTCATAAAACTGGGCAGCAGAAGAGCAGGGCCTGGATTCAGGCCATCTGGCTCCAGCATCTGCCCCCTTTGTGGGGATGCCGTTTTGCCTCTTGTGAAAAGATGACACCATTGTATACCAACAAGGCTTTCATCCTGTGTCTGGCACTCAGTCCACACTTCGCAAAATAGAATTCTCAGAGGCGTTTAAACCAGAGCAACTCCATCTTGAATAGGGGCTGGGTAAAATGAGGCTGAGACCTACTAAACTGCATTCCCAGAAGGTTAAACATTCTAAATCGCAGGATGACGTAGGAGGTCAGCACAAGATACAGATCATGAAGACCTTGCTGATAAAACAGGTTACTGTAAAGAAACCGGCCAAAACCCACCAAAACCAAGATGGCGACGAGAGTGACCTCTGGTCACTCCGACCAGTGCCATGGCAGTTTACAAGCGCGATGGCAATGTCAGGAAGTTACGCTGTATGGTCTAAAACAGGGAGGTATTAATAATCCGCTCATTTGGCATATCATCAAGAAATAATCATAAACATGGGCAGCCAGCAGCTCTCAGGGCTGCTCTGCCTATGGAGCAGCCATTCTTTAGTCCTTTAGTTTCTAATAAACTTGCTTTTACTTTCTTTACTCTATGGACTCGTCTCAAATTCTTTGTTGCACGAGATCCAAGAACCCTCTCTTGGGGTTTGGATGAGGAACCCTTTCCAGTCACAGGACTGATTTGTTGGGTGCCTCCTGCAGACCAGATGCTTTCCATAAAAAAGCCCTATTCCCTGTGCACAAGGGCCCTGGAAGATGGGGCTGCAGTTACTCTCCATTTGCCAGCTCCCCTATTCCCTGTCCCTCTCTGTCTTGCGCCTCTGAAGCTGACTCCTGTGGATGACACCTCCTGGCATCCCCTGTGGTCTGCTTCTCGCTGGGGTCATCTAATAGGAAGCACTGGCAGGAGATCAGAGGGGAGAAGGAGAAAAGCCAAATGTTTCTTTCTTGTTTCCTCCCTAATTCAGAACCACATTTCTGGCAGGGGTGTGTCTGTCCCTGACTCATGCCAGGTAACTCATCCACCATGACCCCAGCCCTGCCTGGGCTCCTGAAGCCTGTGCCCTCTTCTTGCTACTCTAGCTTATGGATGTGAACAGCTCTCCACTGTCTCTAGACTCCTGATACTTCCGCACCTTGTGTTCATGCACTTGACCCCGTCCGCCCCGCTGTAAGTAGTCCCTTAATGAAATGCTCATCTTTTGAACCATCGAGGGCAGATTCTATCTCCTGCAGGCAGATGGATGAGGTTGCAAGCATTCAGAAGCCTTATCCTATTTTACAAATGAGGACAAAGAGGCTTAGTGATTACAGGCACCACCCCAAAGTCACATGACTCAAATTAGCCACAGAACGCTAGTGTGCCTGCTCCCAGAGCACCTCCTCTGTCCATTTCTCTTGCTGCTCATTGTTACCAGGAGCCATCTGAACCCAGTGGCTAAGAGCACTGGCTTTGGAGTCATATAGACCTGGGTTCAAGGCCCAGCTCTGTGACCTTGGGCAACTTATTGACTCCCCCTGAGCCTTATTTTCTCCATCTGAAAAATATGGAGAATTACAATGAGAATGCATAGTAACTGATGTGACCGTTTTCACCTTCCAAGGTTGTAGTTAGGATTAAATGTAACTGTATAGGTCATTCTTAGCAGAATACCCAGAACATAATAAGTGCACAATAAATATAGCCAGGCATCATCATCATCATCATCATTATCAATTACTATTATTGTTATTAATATTCCCTGTCCACCAACATCATTTCCAGACTTGCTACTCCCTGAAAACAACGGGAGAACAATTTACACAAGACAAGATGAGCTAATAAGCTCAAGCTATTCATAGCTTCTGCTGAGGGTTTATTCTTACCAAGGCAGGACAGCAGACCCCAGAGTAACTAACTGGGTCAAAGTTGGACCTGACCCCTCCTTTCCTGCCCCCCTCCCCACCTCTGGCACAGGAATTATCACATCGCCCATCGCCTCTGAAGGCCATCCCTGCTGTGAGGCTTTGATAGGGAAAGTGTGAAGAACAAAGGCCATTGTTCACGGAGGCGGCTGGTGCCTCTCAGGCCCCAGGCCAGCTTCCCAGGGGTGAGGTCTGTCTCCGAAGACACAAAGACGAAAGTCATCAGGACCAGGGACAAACAATGACGGAATCTCTTCTATTTACCTGAACTGGATGGGGCTGCCAAGTAGAAAACAATGAAGCCGAGATGCTGGACATATTCTCCCTCTGCCCTCTCCTGACTAGTTTCTTTTGAAACAGTGGGACAGTGTATGTATGTCCAGGAGGCTCAGGGATCTGCTTTCAGATCCTGTTCCTGGAAAGAGAACATATGATAGTGTTTAACAGAGTGGGCTAGGGCACCCAACTGCCTGGGTTAGAATCCTAACTCCACCATAATCAGCCAAGTAACTTGGGTTTAGTGATGTAGTTCTCTAGGCTTCAGTCCTCCCTCTCCTAAGCTGCAAGTAACTGTGACCTAATTGAGGGTTCCTTATAGAATGTCAGTCATTATCATCATAAATAGCAGCAGCAGCAGCTCTGTGTGGCTTTGGGCAAGTTCCCTGCCCCTTGCTGAGTCTTCATATTCATATCTATCAAATGGGAATAAGAAATCAGTTCCAGAAATCAGGTGAGAATTAATGAGGAGAGTGCCAAGCACGGTGGCTCACGCCTGTAATCCCAGCACTTTGGGAGGACGAGGTGGGTGGATTGCTTGAGGGTGGATAGTTTGAGACCAGCCTGGACAACATGGTGAAACTCTGTCTCTACTAAAAATACAGAATTGTCTGGGCTTGGTGGCGGGTGTCTGTAATCTCTGCTACTCGGGAGGCTGAGGCAGGAGAATTGCTTGATCTGGGAGGCCAATGTTGTGGTGAGCTGGGATTGTGCCATGGCACTCCAGCCTGGGTGACAGAGCGAGACTCCTCTCAAAAAAAATAAAAAGAGAGAGAGAGAGAATTAATAAGGAGATAAAAGCCTCCTGGAAACTGGAAGACTTGGTTCTGTGGTTAGAAATGTGGAGTGAGGGTCTCAGCCTTTTCTAGAAACTGTTGACTTCTTGCCTTGCTACTGG
>PVKP010031155.1:0-27223 GCA_004027715.1 Plecturocebus donacophilus | reverse complement strand
GCGTCCACTCGTTCTCTGCGCTTTCACTGGGAGCTACATTCCTGAGCTGTTGCTAATCGGCCATCTTGGATCTCTCTCCGACTCAGATTCTTTAGAATTAATGATGGACAATAGTAATAGCAACTTACTGTTCTATGGGAAATAATGAAGGAGATCATACAGGTGAAAGGGTTTCTAAGCTGTAAATTATTATGCGTAAGATGATTGCTATTTCAGTAATGGGTATTTGTCCTTCATTATATTCTTCTATAAAATCAGGCCAGTCCTATCAAAATATTCCCACCACAGTTATGGTCAACGATGACTTGAGTATGATTGTGGAAATGATGGGTTTCTGAATGGCCAAGTAAAAGTCAGAAAGGTAACAAATGCCACTCCTTCTCAGGCTCTCCCTAAATTTAATCACTGTTAACAGACTCCTGAGTCACTAAGCATGCTCTCTTCTTCCCTCTGCTCTGCCAAAATTTCATAAAAAAGAAGAACTAAGGGTTACACTGAAAGCTTTCAGGGTTCCCTGACAGGTCAAAAGAGTAGTTGTTTGGATTATAGTGATCAATGTTACCTATTTTTGAATTTTAATATGATCTTGCTATTTAGAAACAGAGTGAGAACTATTTGTGTTTCTTAGACCGACTTTTACAATTTATGGATATTTTCCACTCACAGCAATTTTTCAAGTCATCAAGCAAGTGATAAATAATCCTGCAACAATATCTTTATGAAGATACATAGATGATTTCTAAATATAAAAGATGAGTGGCCTGTTATCACAGGATAAAACTATATAACAACTTGACACTACTCAACTGCCCACTTTAAAAAAATATATAGATGTCTAGATAATGAGTCATGCCCCAAACTCATATATGGGGATGTCAGCAAACATTTGCTTGCTCAGGTAGAACTGATTGGGTAGAATATTTATAGACTGTTTTGTATGAATGTCATTTACATGTCATCAAATGAAAATATGAGAACACCTGGTATACGTCATCTGAGAGTGCCATGCCAAGTCCTCAGACAGACTGGGTTTTAGAGCACAGAAAGGGACGTCATCAGGAATTCTGGCTCTGGCTCTAACCTGTTGGGCTACTTAAGAGGGAGAATTGGAAGAGTCACTTGATCTCCTCATCTCTCAATTTCTTCTTTTTAAAAATGGGAATAAAAATATCTTCTCCATTTCCTCTTTTGCACAGCTACTGTGAAAATGAGATCATCCTTGTGAAAATATTTTTACCAAATTTTTTCTCCATAAAAATAAAAAGATACATTTCTTTTGAAAGCTAAGCATAGATTTTCATTACTATGTTGCTGCAAAGGTTATTTTGTTTCCTAAATGACAATTCACTTCAGGCCATATTTAGGTTAGTTTTAGGGCTACTGACCTCAAGCCTATTGGTCAGATTGGGTGTGAGTGATGAGTTGGGTGTCCCACAGGTCCGGGTCTCACAACAACCTGATTGCCAATTATGGAATTTCAAAGTGCAAGTGAGGGAGAGTGAGCTTCATGAAGCAGGAGCTTTAAAACTGCTGTCCTGTATGAAAAAATGTTCTAAAATAATTTTTTCTTTCTTAGTCATGGGAGTCAAAATACAGAATAGGATACTTCATCATTTTGGATAAAATAGGGCAGTCTACATAAAGCATTGCTTTAATTAGAGTTATTTTTATACCTCTTTCCTCTACCCCCGCATTCTCTGAGTCACTGTGGCCTACAGAATCTTCCTTTTAAGCATCTCTCTCTACCTCCTGTCTGCCTGCCTTACACACCACCTCGGACCAGACTAGAATAATTTACTTCCTAGTCAATGCTCATTTTATAGTCTATTAAGTTTAAACTACTCGACCTCTTGATCAATGGTTTAAGTCTTTCCAACTTATCTTTGTCTTCATCATCCAGTAAGTTATTCTTGTGAAGCTGGTATCTTTAGTACTCATAAACTGTTAGTTGCCTGTAGTGAAATTCTGCTGTCCTTTTACCCTTAAGTGCACTTTCTTTCTATGTATGAATGCATGCCTGCTAATTCATTTCCTTCCTCACTTCTTCAAAGGTGTCTTCTATCACTCCTCCTGACATTGCTCCTATCTCATGTCTGTGGCTTGCAAATGCATCTCAGACTTTGCTCCTTAGTGGGAGTTCTGCCCGTTCTAAGATTTCTCTACACTATATATAGAGTATCATTACTATGTTGAGAATTATTCAGGCATTTCAGATAGAGTCTCACTGAATAAAGGATGGAAATAGAGGAAACCAGAAAAGATTTCAGAGCTAAATGTACTACCTCCAGTTTAGTGTTTCTAACTTTTGTTTTTGCCGAGTTATCCAGATTTTCGATAAAAAAAAAATAAAAATAAGAAACCTGACTACTCCCATCCTACCAGCTACATGGACTCTGCATTAAAAATTATTTTTAAAATTTCAGTTAATAAGATTTTATCAAGCTTTACTTTCTGCTGCTTATGTTAATTTGTGTTTTAAATCATAATACAGAATTTTATTATAATATTGTATATATATTCTGAGTCTACAACCCCCACAAACATATAATAAATCCTGACATGTACTTTTGGCCTGTGCTACTCACCATATCAATTAAATGGAAAATAATTGCTCTTGATACAATTTATTCTTCAAAGTGGGTATGTCATACCAGTAGAGTTGAAGTTGGATCTCCTTTAA
The DNA here is from genome assembly GCA_004027715.1 of Plecturocebus donacophilus. NCBI lineage: Eukaryota > Metazoa > Chordata > Mammalia > Primates > Pitheciidae > Plecturocebus > Plecturocebus donacophilus. The sequence continues at coordinate 24,543 of PVKP010031155.1, read as the reverse complement.
AATAATTTGAAGCAGTTTCCAAAATCACCAGATGGTCTCCTTAGAGTGACAGTTATAAAAACAGCCATCAGTTGGAGAAGAATTTCATTTTGGAGGTTCTGGACCTTATCATGGTTCTACTGACTTTACACATCAGTCTTGCAGATAGTATTATTATACATACCCATCAAATTATGTGTTAATAGAAATACAAAAACAAATACATAGGTGTGAAAGGTGTAACAGATGGCATAAAATTCCTTCATTTAAATAATTTTTGTTTATTCTTATGTGCTACTTTATAAATGACACTGTGAATAAAAATAAGGTGAATTAAGCTGTAGCACTAAAGTAAGGTTCAATGTCTTTCTTAACAGTTTTCTATATAGTATTGGCCCAAATGTGGCTTAATGGCTGCAAAGCACTAGATACTGCCTTCTACCTGCTTCCCTATCAATTCATCTTCCATATCATACATTTTGATGTCCTCTTTACTTAACATCCTTTAGTGCCTGCTCATAGAGACAGTTAAGTCCAAACTTTCTAGCATGACATGTGAGGCTCTCGCTCTCAGGGTACTGATTTACTAGTCACAGGGTTTATGTTCTTATGCTAGGTATGATGGTAACTGGTGGCATCAACACTTCCTGGGTCTTATTCCTCACTTACTAATTTACTCAGCAAAGACTTAAACATATTCAATTACTACTGGGAGCTGGGCATCATGTTATAAAGAGAGGATTGAACCAGATGATCTTAAAAGTATTTATTTTAAAATTCGAAGACAAAGGCCTTTCGATCCTAGCTCTTGGATAACTTTTATTTTTTAAAATTTCGACTTTTAAATTTCAGATTCAGGGGCTACATGTGTAGGTTTGCTACATGGATACACTGCGTGAAGCTGAGGCTTATGGGTATACTGCATGAAGCTGAGGTTAATGGGTATACTGTGTGAAGCTGAGGTCTGGGGTTTGACTGATCCCATTACCCAGGTAGTAAGCAGAGTGCCCAATAGGAATTTTTTTCAATCCTTACTCCCTTCTCTCCCTCCTCTGTCTAGTATTCCCAGTGTCTATTGTTGCCATCTTTATGTCCATGAATATCCAGTGTTTGGCTCCCACTTATAAGTGAGAACATGCAGTATTTGGTTTTCTGTTCTTGTCGATTATAATCTCCAGCTGCATCCACGTTGCTGTAATGAACATTTAAAAAATGTCTTTGTGGTATTCCATGGTATATATGTACCACATTTTCTTTATACAGTCTACCACTGATGGGCACCTAGGATGATTCCACATCTTTGCTATTGTGAATAGCACTGTGATGAACATATGAGGGCATGTGTCTTTTTGGCAGAATGATTTATTTTCTTTTGAATGTATACCCAGTAATGGGATTTAGACAGCGTTTCAACTGATTGTTTCCTTTCTTTTTTCTACTACCACTACCAGAGATCAGACTCTTACCATCTATTATATGAACTTCTGCAGTAGTCTCTTAGCTGGGCTTCCTGATGTCATAGAGGGATGACTAGGGAAACAGGAAAGAGAAGCCCAGTATATGGCATAACCAAGTGACCCTGTAGGGTAATGGAGTTCCCAAGTCTTGCCCTATTTTGACCTCCAGGAATACATAAGACATTGCTAAATCTCTACTTCTGGTTGGGATTGGCTCAGGAGTCAGGAGGGTGTGAATATTCCTGATATTCTCCATATCCAGTGATTGCGAAGCACTAGATATTGCCTTCTACCTGCTTCCCTGTCAACTCATCTTCCATACCATACACTCTGATGCCCTTTTCAGTTAACATCCTTTAGTGTCTGCTCATAGAGACAGAATTCAGTCCAAACTTTCTAGCATGACGTATGAGGCTCTCAGTTCACGTTTTTATCATCTCCTGCTTTTTCCAACCTACTCTATGCTTCAGTTGGCCCCAGCTTCAGGCCATGACCCCAACACCATATTTTCTTTCCAGTCTCCGTGCTCTTGTTTCTGCTTCTCCCCTTGCTTTGTCCCCACTAACAAGCTGCTAGTTGCCCTTTAAGGCCAGCTTCACCTTTTGAACCAGTTTTCTGACCACCTCCTTTAGCTGAATGTTAATTACTTCTTCCTGTGTGTTATACTCTTCCTGACACTGTGATTCTTCAGTCCATTTAACCACACTGACAGCACTGACTACGATTTTAATCTGCTTAATATTTTTCTGGCATTTACAAACTCCGTCTTACCTAATCCTTACAAAACCCATAGAATATAACCATTGTTATCTGTACTTGATACATGGGAAACTGAACCTAGGAGAAGTTAAGTAACTTCTCTAAAGTCACATTGGTAATTAGGTTTGACTGAGGAAGTGAATCTAAGACTTCAACACAAATGCTAAGAATTTCAAGCAGTCCAGGACACATTTTGACTTGAGGACTCTTCTGTGTCCCTCAGCTTATTATGGGTCAGAATGCTGGGTGAAATATCTTTAATTCCTGAATGTGAAAATTGAGAAATGAACTGCAATATTCTTTTGATTAGCTAAGTTAATGGAGGGAGGCAGTGAAGCAGATAATTGCAAACAGGGGAATCAGGGAATCCACTGCAGTTGCTAGGTCCCTTTTCTGCAGTCCTCCAAAATAAGCTGCTTGGAAGAGAGCTTAGAGAATGCTGGGGTGGGAGGTGACGGGGCATTGTAACCCATACAACTTATAACCATCACAAAACATAAGCTCTAGTATAAATTGTTTCCACAGTTGTGTGATCTTGGGCAAAGTATTTAACTTTTCTTGGTCTAATTTCTTTTCATGTAAAATGTAGAAGTCAGAAAAGACAACTTCTAAGATGCAGCTTTAAGAATTCCTAATCTGGTGAGAATGTGGAAAGCTCTCCTGCTGAACTTGTATAAGGCACTGGGAAATTTCAGTGGTGCAGTTAAAGAGGTAAGTGATAAGCCTCTTGGGGCTTACCTTGAAGTTCTCTGATTTTCTACAAAAGTAGCCACTGACTGCAACGCTCTTATCTATAGGCAGAAGGATACTAAGATGTTGGAGTAGCCACTTATTTCTCAAAAGAAAGACTTCTTAATCACATTTGATAATTTCATCTGTGTGACCCAGTGCAGATGCTTAATTAAAAGCTTGTTTTTTTTTTTTTCAAAAAAATTATGCTTAATCATCACACACCCAACAATTAACTCCCTACCAGATGTGAATTAGTCCAATGATGTATTTACATTTCCTTTGTGTTTGGCATTGAGTGGTAAGATAGATTTAAATACTTGTATTTTACTTTGTTGAAAAGGAAACAGAAAATACATTCTAAGATAGTCTAAGGCACTGATTTTTTGCTGATATGGCAAAGATGAAATAGCCCTTCAAATTAAAAACTATAAGTAAAGCCACATAAAGAAAGCACAAAAGACTGTTGCTTGCAAAGCTCCCAAAAGCAGTGGCTTTCTAAATAGCTGGCTCATGTTGAAATTCGATAGCATAAAATGGTCAGTGAATCTGTCCTTTCTCAAAAGAATGTAGTGAATTTTAAACAAAAAATAACAAATATTTCATCAGAGGGATTGTATAAAAGCAAAGTAGGTTACTAGAAAAGAAACCAAAAGATTTTCAAGAAGAAATCTTAAAACCCTGAAAGTGTATGAGAGCAAGATAAGAATGTGTTGTAGTGTTCCACGTGCTCTCCTGTGTGTTATGGACACACTGTGGACTCAACCAAACATTAACCGCCCCCCACTCCAAAAACCAAGACTCTGGTTACAAAAATGCCTTGCAAGAAAGAGTCATCATTTTATGTGAACATTAAGCAACATGCATGCTTATTTTCAAACAGCTGTAATTGTATTCCTGAACAAGCATGATCCATTTTTGCACAAAAGGCTCCTAGAGGCCAGCGTGGCATGACCTGTCACCACCTTCTGATCTTACTCCAACATAGTGTAGCAAGTGGCTATCAAACCTCCCCTGAAATGAGAGGACAGCTGGCTGGGGTGCAGCTGGGAACTGTCCCTGGTCACACTTTCCAACAGTTTATTCTACTCCACCCACATCTGTCAATAGCCTGCAGTTCTGACTGAGCAAGAAAAATGAATAACAAGGAGAGAGAAAGTGAGAGGGATGAGAAAGGATGGATGCATCCATTTCATTTCAAACTGCTACCTCTTGCCAAATGGTTGAAGGGTTTTTCTAATTGTGTGTATGTTTATTACCTGACCTATGCATCGACATATACTTTTAAGACACGTAGAGCAGTGTTATTTATTTATTTATGGAGACAAGTTTTCGCTGACGCCCAGGCTGAAGTGTAGTGGCACTATCCTGGCTCACTGCAGTCTTGACCTCCAGGGTTCAACTGATCCTCCCACCTCAGCTCCCCAAGGAGCTAGGACTACAGGACTAACTCATGCCACCATGCCTGGCTAATTTTTATACAGTTTGATAGAGATGGAGGCTTCGTCATGTTGCCCAGGCTGGTCTTGAACTCCTGGATTCAAGCAATCTGCCCACCGTGGCCTCCCAAAGTTGTGGGATTGCAGTCATGAGCCAACACACCTGGCCAGAGCAATGATTTTAGCCAGGGAAAAGTAGAATTTTGTTTTTGATAACATAAAATTGACGTAGAAGAGGGGGAAAATCCCCTCCTTTTTGTATTTTGAGACAGTCTTGTTCTGTCACCCAGGCTGGAGTGCAGTGGGATGATCTTGGCTCACTGTAACCTCCCCCTCCCAGTTTCAAGCAATTCTCCTGCCTCAGCCTCCTAACTGGGATTACAGGCGCATGCCACCATGCCTGGCTAATTTTTGTATTTTTAGTAGAAATGGGGTTTCACCATGTTGGCCAGGATGGTCTTGAACTCCTGACCTCGTGATCCACCCACTTCAGCCTCCCAAAGTGCTGAGATTACAGGCGCGAGCCACCATGCCTGGCCAAAACCACTCTTTCATGACTCCAACTTCAGACAGTGTTGTGAGAATTTGCTTTCTTGAACTGCTTTTGAAAAAAGGTATTGTTTGCTGTATTGTGAGCTGGTGCTAGTCCTGAATACCCACACTGGGATGGGTACTGGTGGAGCTGCTCGGTCAGAGAAGCATTCACCCCTAGGTCTCTATCACCCTCCATGGTAAATCTGGAAAGCGTTCTGACTAGTGCTTCAACTGCAAGCCAATCACCATACCTTAACTGGTAGCATAACATATTCTATTATGTTGATCTCCTCCTTTACTCCCTTCATTTGTGAGAAATTACAGGGCCCCTGCTGCCTTGCTGAAATGAGGGCTGCCAGAATATTTCTCCCAAATGGATTTCAGAAGTGGTGCAGCATTAAGTTACTGAGCTTCATAAAATGGCTGGCAGAAAGAACAAATGTGCCATACTAAAAATGTGACTGTGTGCTGCATACACAAGGGTTCAGGGTTTGACGAGAGAGCCCTTCTAACTTGTTAAAAGGGAAATAGACTTGACAGATGTGAATCTTCACTGACAGACTTTGATTGTTCAAACTTGGACCCTTTTATTTCCAATTTCAGTTTCAGAAAGAGCAATATTTTATACAAGTATCAAGGAGTCAGCCTGTTCATTGGGCCATATACACTAAGGATTGCCAATTAAAACTCTCTCAAACACATGGCAAAAAGGAAGAACAAAATTTGTCTTGGCTGCACTGAAATTTTGGAATCCAGAGAAAGATAGTTATTATCTCTCTGATTTATGTGAAGAGAAAGGGAAAGCAATATGGTCCCTTATTTTATCAGACATCTAGGACTTCCTCCATAGGGCGTATACTCATCACTACCCTCTCCATGTTAGACACCGCACACAGATTCTTAAAGGGATGAATAACATCACTAGCCTAGGAGTTTCAGGAAATATAAAGCAATTTCACTGCAGACAATGGAAAATTATTTTATTCTCAGACACAACAGACAAATGGCATAGAGAAAAACAATCTCATCCCCTGCTGTTTCTGATGTTACAATTATTATATGATACTGAAGCTGATTGGAATAAGTTAGCAGAGAATCATCACCAAAGATTTTAAGTTGCCCCCTCCCTCTAGCTACTACTATTGAACATGTATCTGTGTAAATATACATGCAGATAGATCCACAGGTTTATATGTTAATTTGCTCATTTATGTGTTACATTTTCCATCCCAGCAAAACACGGTTAACAGAGTCAGAAACAATGACAGTTTCTTGCATTTCAAATTAACTCTAGTATGATTTTTATAATCATAGCATTAGCACTTTATTTTATATCAAGTTCCTTCAAATCATTGTAAAATGCAAAAATCATAACCATGTGCTGGAATATTAATCAATTGAAAAGCCAAATTCTAGATAGTTTAAATTTGATATTTTTTTGGTTTAGATAATGCAAAGCAGCTAATTAGATCCTTTCTACTGAATAAATATATGGTTGGAGATCAGAAGAAATGGCTAAACTGACTACTATGTGCTAAGAACAATAACTGTATTCTAAGAAGCCAGTCAAGCATTCCAGAGACTTCATTTCATTTTAAACCGTGAAGTAGCGTGATGAAGAATATACTGTCCCCATTTCATAGAAGAGGCAACTGTGGCTTAGAGGAGCCAAGTCCCACAATTACAAGTGACTGAGCTGCCATATCCCTAGTGTGTTTGGGGGTTACATTCAGACTTGTCTTCCAACTATGTGGATGTTTGTTTAGATAAGCTTATAAAATTTCAAGATTCATGTCATCTATTTATTTGGCATTCCTTAAGACTTAGACTAGAGTTAATCACTTGAAATTTTGTTTACCCTAATTTCACATTTGACTGCTTGAACTGAATAGTATTACATAATGTAAACATAGATGATATTTTATCTTGACATAACAGTCTCGTTTTCATTCACAAATTGTGGCCCATAGGAGGAATCACTCAGTGACAGAATTACCTGTATTCGAATGGGCTAGTCAGCCTGCCCAAGTCCTAAAGCAAATCAGATGGAAACAAAAACAAAATTCCAAGCCTACCAAACAGGACCACTGGGGAGGTAACTTCGTGGTCGTAAACATCTAATTTGTACAATCAAGAAAACAATGAAAATGATTTTAAGGTATTTTATGAGATGCTGAAGCTTTGAAAATCTCCTCTTAGTCTTACATGAATTCTAAAAGGTAGAAGGATTATTAGTATTGGGACTGCATATACCAGTTAACTGATAGCTGGTTGGATAATCTTAATGAAAATAATGGACTGGAATATGGAAAGGAGAGTTAACCCTTTACCTAACTGTAAAGAAATTAGTTTTCTTAGGTCTAGAACACATGAAACAGATACATAATATCTTTTTGTACACTGTATTTTCTGTTTTAGTTACACAGACAAGCTAACTTTTCTACGTAAGCAGTAATCAGTGACTGTTGAGGGCATGTGATTGTTGACCTTTGCATTTTGAATTCTACTCATGAAACTGACAGAGAAAGCATACATTCATATTTCATCTCCTTAATTACTGGTCCAGAGGCAAGAGATCTAAGGATTTAGTCAATGAATAATATAAAGATACAGTCAGCAGATCATAAATATTTATTGCTATATCAAAAGTCTGCTAGTCAATCTTTCAATAATTCCTTCAGCATAAAATACTTGAGTCAAGATATTGGAAAAAAAATTAAAATTCAGACTTAGTTCTAAAAGCACAGGAAATAGAAACTGTAGCGAATATTTTCTGCTGTCAAATGTTTTTCATTTTTTGTCTTAGTTACATTTTACCTATGGGTTTGACTGCAGGTTCTTGCATTTATTCACCTATGAAACATGCAATTATCATTTTAAATGTGACAATGCATCTACTTGCTTAGTGGAGAAAGATTAGAGCTAAGAGGCAGAATTTTATTTTTTTCCCAAAGGCAAAGGGAACATTGACATAAACTTCAGTGTTTATGTCACTTAAGTATTTTTCTTTGTTCAGCCAAAATTTTGTTATAGACTCTTTCCTAAATTTTTTTAAATCAGGAAAGATGCATGAACACTAATTTTAACAATTTACTGACAGTAGTTGATTAACAGCCAGTTGAATTAATATAGGTAAAAGAAAATTGTAGTTATGAGATATCTTGTATATTGTATATATATGAAATATACAATGTCATCTTTATTTTCAGTATCTTACAAGCCAAAGACATATTTAAAATGTTAACCTGGTCATCTGTGGGAATAATAATAACACTGGTGTGCATGAAAATTCATGGTAGAGGAGAATAAGGTAAATTATGATATGTACTTGGTAAAAGCTAGTGGAAGGGGGAGGAGACTTGTACACAGTGAGGGGAGGGGCTAGTGATACAATTTTGGAGTCATCAGTATAGAGACATAGGTCCTAAGCTTTCACTTCCAGACTTCTTTTGTTATTTCTTTCAGCATTCCATATTTAAAATGATTTTCCAATCTCAATCTTATTAATTAGTTCTTTTATTTTTACTACCAATTGTAGTTTCAGTTTTAAAAATTTTTATTATACTTCAAGTTCTGGGATACATGTGCAGAACGTTCAGGTTTGTTATGTAGGTATACACGTACCATGGTGGTTTTGCTGCACCTATAAACCCGTCATCTACATTAGGTATTTCTCCTAATGCTATCCCTTCCCCTAGACCTGCTACCCCACAGCAGGTCCTGGTGTGTGATGTTCCCCATCCTGTGTTCATATGTTCTCATGTTCGAATCCCACTTATGAGTGAGAACATGCAGAGTTTGGTTTTCTGTTCCTATTAGTTTACTGAGAATGATGGTTTCCAGCTTCATCCATGTTGCTGCAAAGGACATGAACTCATCCTTTCCAGGCTGCATAGTACTCCATGGTGTATATGGGTCACATTTTCTTTATCTAGTCTATCATTGATGGGCATTTGAGTTGGTTCCAAGTCTTTGCTATTGTGAACAATGATGCTATAAACATATGTGTTCATGTGACTTTTATTTATAATCTTTTGGGTATATATCCAGTAATGAGATTGTTGGGTCAAATGGAATTTCTATTTCTAGATCCTTGAGGAATTGCCACACTGTCCTCCACAATGGTTGAACTAATTTACAGTCCCACCAACAGTGTAAAAGTGTTCCTATTTCTCCACATCCTCTCCAGCATCTGTTGTCTCCAGATTTTTTAATGACTGCCATTCTAACTGATTTGCATTTCTCTAATGACCAGTGATGAGCTTTTCTCATATGTTTGTTGGCCACGTAAATGTCTTCTTTTGAGAAGTGTCTGCTCATATCCTTTGCCCACTTTTTGACAGGGTTGATTTTTTCTTGTAAATTTGTTTAAGTTGCTTGTAGATTCTGGATATTAAGCCCTTTGTCACATGGATAAATTGCAAAAATTTTCTCCCATTCTCTAAGTTGCCTGTTCAATCTGATGAGAATTTCTTTTGCTGTGGAGAAGCTCTTTAGCTTAGTTAGATCCCATTTGTCAATTTTGGCTTTTCTGCCATTGCTTTTGGTATTTTAGTCATGAAGTCTTTGCCTATGCCTGTGTCCTGAATGGTATTGCCTAGGTTTTTTTTTTCCTAGGGTTTTTATGGCTTCAGAGCTTATGTTTAAGTCTTTAATCCATCTTGAGTTAATTTTTGTTTATGGTATAATGAAGGAGTCCAGTTCTGCATATGGCTAGCCAGCTTTCCCAACCCTATTTATTTTATTTTTTAACCACTGAATGAATTATTATTATTATTATACTTTTTAAGTTCTGGGGTACCTCTGCAGATGTGCAGGTTTGTTACACAGGTATACATGTGCCATGTGGTTTGCTGCATCCATCACTCCGTCATTGACATTAGGTATTTCTCCTAATGGTATCCTTCCCCAATCTCCCCAACCCCTGGTATCCCATCCCTAATGCCCCACTCTTGACGGCCCTGGTGCGTGATGTTCCCTCCCTGTATCCATGTGTTCTCATTGTTCAACACCCACTTATGAGTGAGAACATGCAGTATTTGGTTTTCTGTTCTTGTGTCAGTTCGCTGAGAATGATGGTTTCCAGCTTCATCCATGTCCTTGCAAAGGACATGAACTCATCCCTTTTTATGGCTGCACAGTATTCCATGGTATATACGTGCCACATTTTCTTTATCCAGTCTATCACTGATGGGCATTTGGGTTGGTTCCAAGTCTCTGCTATTTTGAACAGTGCCACAATAAACGTGTGCATGTGTTTTTATAATAGAATGATTTATAATCCTTTGGGGATATACCCAGGAATGGGACTGCCAGATCAAATGGTATTTCTAGTTCTAGATCCTTGAGGAATTGCCACACTGTCTTCCACAATGGTTGACTAATTTGCACTCCCACCAACAGTGTAAAAACATTCCTATTTCTCCACATCCTTTCCAGCATTTGTTGTCTCCTGATTTTTTAATGGCCACCATTCTAACTGGAGTGAGATGGTATCTCAATGCGGTTTTGATTTACATTTCTGTAATGACCAGTGATGATGAGCTATTTTTCAGATGTTTGTTGGCTGCATAAATGTCTTCTTTTGAGAAGTGTCTGCTCATGTCCGTTGCCCACTTTTTGATGGTTTTTTTTTCTTGTAAATTAGTTTCTTTGTAGACTCTGGATATTAGCCCTTTGTCAGATGGCAAAATTGCAAAATTTTTTCCCATTCTGTTGGTTGCCAGTTCACTATAACGATAGTTTTTCTGTTTTTGTTTTTTCCACTGTGCAGAAACTCTTAAGTTTAATTAGATCCCATTTGTCTATTTTGGCTTTTGTTGCCATTGCTTTTGGTGTTTTAGTCATGAAGTCCTTACCTATGCCCTGATGGTATTGTCTAGGTTTTCTTCTAGGGTTTTTATGGTGTTAGGCCTCTATGTTTAAATCTGTAATCCATCTGGAGTTAATTTTTGTGAAGGGTGTAAGAAAGGGATCCAGGTTCAGCTTTCTACAAATGGCTAGGCAGTTTTCCCAGCACCATTTATTAAATAGAGAATCCTTTCCCCATTGCTTGTTTTTATCAGGTTTGTCAAAGATCAGATGATTGTAGATGTATGGCGTTATTTCCGAGGCCTCTGTTTTACTTATTGTAGCCTTGTAGTATAGTTTAAAGTCAGGTAGTGTGATGCCTCTAGCTTTTTTTTTTCTGCTTAGGATTGTCTTGGCTATGCAGGCTCTTTTTGGGTTCCATATGAAGTTTAAGGTGTTTTTTTGCAATTCTGTGAAGAAAGTCAATGGTAGCTTGATGGGGATAGCATTGAATCTATAAATTACTTTGGCCAGTATTGCCATTTTCAAAATATTGATTCTTCCTAACCATGAGCATGGAATGTTTTTCCATCTGTATCCTTTTATTTCCTTGAGCAGTAGTTTGTAGTTCTCCTTGATGAGGTCCTTCACATCCCTTGTTAGTTGTATTCCTAGGTATTTTATTGTCTTTGTAGCAATTGTAAATGAGAGTTTGTGTCTCTGTTTGTCTGTTATTGGTGTATGGGAATGCTTGTGATTTTTGCACATTGATTTTGTATCCTGAGACTTAGCTGAAGTTGCTTATTACCTTATGAAGATTTTGGGCTGAGACAGTGGGGTCTTCTAAATATATAATCATGTCCTCTACAAATAGAGACAATTCAACTTCCTCTTTTCCTCACTGAATATCCTTTATATCTTTTTCTTGCCTGATTGCCCTGGCCAGAACTTCCAATACTATATTGAATAGGAGTGGTGAGAGAGGGCATCCTTGTCTTGTGCCAGTTTCCAAAGGGAATGCTTCCAGTTTTTGCCCATTCAGTATGATATTGGCTGTGAGTTTGTCATAAATAGCTTTTATTATTTTGAGATATGTTCCATTGATACCTAGTTTATTGAGAGTTTTGAGCATAAAGGGCTGTTGAATTTTGTTGAAGGCCTTCTCTGCATCTACTGAAATAATCATGTGGTTTCTGTTTTTGGTTTTGTTTATGTGATGGATTGTTTGTAGATTTGCATATGTTGAACCAGCCTTGCATCCCAGGGATGAATCTGACTTGATCATGATGGATAAGCTTTTTGATGTGCTGTTGGATTCAGTTTGCCAGTATTTTATTGAGGATTTTTGCATCAATGTTCATCATGGATATTGGCCTAAAATTTTCTTTTTTAGTTGTGTCTCTGCCAGGTTTTGGTATCAGGATGATGTTGGTATCATGAAATGAGTTAGAGAGGATCCCTCTTTTTGTATTGTTTGAAATAGTTTCAGAAGGAATGGTACCAGCTCCTTTTGTACGTCTGGTAGAATTCAGCTGAGAACCTGTCTGGTCCTGGACTTGTTTTGGGTGGTAGGCTATTAATTGCTGCCTCAGTCTATTCAGGGATTTGACTTCTTCCCAATTAAGTCTTGGGAGGGTGTAAGTGTCCAGGAATTTATCAATTTCTTCTAGATTTATTCGTTTATGTGCATAGAGGTGTTTGTAGTAATCTCTGATGGTAGTTTGTATTTCTGTGGAATTGATGGTGATATCCCCTTTATCATTTTTTATTGCATCTATTTGATTCTTCTCTCTTTTCTTCTTTATTAGTCTGAGTAGCATTCTATCCATTTTGTTGGCCTTTTCAAAAAACCAGCTCCTGGATTTACTGTTTTTTTTTTGAAAAATTTTTTTTTTTGTGTCTGTATCTCCTACAGTTCTGCTCTGATCTTAGCTATTTCTTGTCTTGTGCTAGCTTTTGAATTTGTTTGATGTTGCTCCTCTAGTTCTTTTCATTTTGACATTAGGGCATTGATTTTAGATGTTTCCTCGTTTCTCTTGCAGGCATTTAGTGCTATAAATTTCCCTCTAGACACTGCTTTCAGTGTGTCCCAGAGTTATGGTATGTTGTGTCTTTGTTATAATTGGTTTCAAAGAACATCTGTATTTTTGCCTTCATTTCATTATTTACCCAGTAGTCATTCAAGAGCAGGTTGTTCAGTTTCCATGAGGTTGTGCATTTTTGAGTGAGTTTCTTAATTCTGAGTTCTAATTTGATTGCACTGTGGTCTGAGAGACTGTTATAATTTCCATTCTTTTGCATTTGCTGAGGTGTGTTTTACTTCTAATTATGTGGTCAGTTTTAGAATCAATGTGATGTGGTGCTTGAGAAGAATGGATATTCTGTGGTTTTGGGGTGGAAAGTTCTGTAGATGTCTATTAGGTCCACTTGGTCCAGATGTGAGTTCAAGTCCTAGATATCCTTGTTAATTTTCTGTCATGTTGATCTAATATTGACTGTGGGTGTTATTATTGTTGGAGTCTAAGTCTGTTTGTAGGTCATTAAGAACTTGCTTTATGTATCTGGGTGCTCCTGTATTGGGTGCATATATATTTAGGATAGTTAGCTTTTCTTGTTGCATTGATCCCTTTACCATCATGTAATGCCCTTCTTTGTCTCTTTTGATCATTGTTGGTTTAAAGTCCATTATATCAGAGACTAAGATTGCAACTCCTGGTTTTTTTGCTTTCCATTTGCTTGGTAAATATTCCTCCATCCCATTATTTTGAGCCTGTGTGTTTCTTTGCATGTGAGATGGGTCTCCTGAATACAGCATACCGATGGGTCTTGACTCTACCCAATTTGCCAGTCTGTGTCTTTTGATTGGGGCATTTAGCCCATTTACATTTAAGGTTAATATTGTTATGTATGCATTTGATTCTGCCATTTTGATTCTAGCTGGTTGTTTGGCCCTTGAGTTGGTACAGTTTCTTCAAAGTGTCAATGGTCTTTATAATTTGGTACCATTTTGCAGTGGCTGGTACCAGTTGTTCCTTTCCATGTTTACTGCTTCCTTCAGTATCTCTCTTAAGGCAGGCCTGGTAGTGATGAAATCTCTCAGCAGTTGCTTGTCCAAAAAGGATTTTATTTCTCCTTCACTTGTGTGAAGCTTAGTTTGGCTGGATATGAAATTCTCAGTTGAAAATTCTTTTCTTTAAGGATGTGGGATACTGGCCCCCACTCTCTTCTGGCTTGTAGGGTTTCTGCCGAGAGATCCACAGTGAGTCTGATGGGCTTTCCTTTGTGGGTAATGTGACCTTTCTCTGTGGCTGCCTGTAGCATTTTTTCCTTCATTTCAACCCTGGTGAATCTGACAATTATGTGCCTTGGGGTTGCTCTTCTCGAGGAGTATCTTTGGTATTCTCTGTATTTCCTGAATTTGAATGTTGGCCTATCTTGCTAGGGTGGAGAAGTTTTCCTGGATAATATCCTGAAGAGTGTTTTCCAACTTGAATTCATTCTCCCCGTCACTTTCAGGTACACCTATCAAACGTAGATTTGGTCTTCTCACATGATCCCGTATTTCCTAGAGGTGTGTTATTTTGTTTTCACTCCTTTTTCTCTAATCTTGCCTTGTCACTTTACTTCACTGAGTTGATCTTCAATCTCTGATATCCTTTCTTCTGCTTGATTGACTCAGCTATTGAAACTTGTGTATGCTTCATGAAGTTCTCGTGCTGTGTTTTTCAGCTCTGTCAAGTCCGTTTATATTCTTCTCTATGTTGGTTATTCTAGTTAGCATTTTGTCTAACCTTTTTTCTAGGTTCTTAGTTTCCTTGCATTGGGTTAGGACATGTCCTTTAGCTTGGAGAAGTTTGTTATTACTCACCTTCTGAAGCCCGCCTCTGTCAATTCGTCAAACTCATTCTCCATTCAGTTTTGTTCCCTTGATAGTGAGGAGTTGTGATCCCTTGGAGGAGATGGGGCGTTCTGGTTTTTTGGTGATTTCAGCCTTTTTGCACTGGTTTCTTCCCAGCTTCATGGATTTATCTACCTTTGGTGTTTGAAGTTGGTGACTTTTGGATGGGGTCTCTGAGTGGACATCCTTTCTGTTGGATTTTGAAACTATTTCTTTCTGTTTGTTAGTTTTCCTTCTAACAGGCCCCTCTGTTGCAGCAGACCTGCTGGAGTTTGCTGGAAGTCCACACCAGACCCTGCTTGCCTGGGAATCACCCGCAGGGGCTGCAGAGCAGCGGAGATTGCTGCCTGTTCCTTCCTCTGGAAGCTTCCTCCAAGAAGGATACCTGCCAGATGCCAGACAGAGCTCTCCTATATGAGCTATCTCCCAGTAAAGATACATAGGGGTTAGGGAGCCACTTGAGGAGGCAGTCTGTCCCTTATCAGAGCTCAAGCACTGTGCTGAGAGATCCATTGCTCCCTTTAGAGCTGCCAGGTAGGGATGTTTAAGTCTGCTGAAGCTGAACCCACAACCTCCCATTTTCCCAGGTGCTCTGTCCCAGGGAGGTAGGAGCTTTAGTTATAAGTCCCTGAGGGGCTGCTGCCTTTTTTCAGAGATGCCCTGCTCACTACGACTGTCTGGCGACAGTTCCTCCAGAGGCCTTGCTGAGCTGCTGTGGCCTCCACCCAGTTGCTATGTAAACTCCCCAGTGACTTTGTTTACACAGGAGAGGTTAAAACTGCCTACCCGAGCCTCAGTAATGATGGACACCCCTCCCTTAACTGAGCTTAAACATCCCTGGTTGAGATAAGACTGCTGTGCTGGCTGGGAGTATTTCAAGCCAGTGGATCTTAGCTTGCTGGTCTTTGTAGGGGTGGGACCACAGGGATCACTTGGCTCCCTGGCTTCAGCCCCCTTTTTCAGGGGAGTGACTGGTTCTCTCTTGCTGGCATTCCAGACACCACTGGGGTATGAGTGAAAAAAATGCTATGGCTAAAACAGCCACCCAATTTTGTGCTGGAAATCTGGGGTGCTGGTGGTATAGGCCCTGGAGGGAATCTCCTGGTCTGTGCACTGTGAAGACTGTGGGAAAAGTGCAGTATCTGAGTCAGAGTGCCAGAGTGCCAGAGTGCCTGGGAAAGTCCTTAATGGCTTTGCTTTGCTAGTAGAGGGAGTTTTCTGACCCCTTGTGCTTCCCTGGTGAGGAGATGCCCCACCCTGCTTCTGCTTGCCTCCTAGGGCTGGACCCACTGTCTGTGCAGTCCCAATGAAATCAACCTGGTACCTCAGTTGGGAATGCGGAGATCACTCATATTCTGTTTTGTTCTTGCTAGGAACTGTGGTTTGGAGGTGTTCCTATTTGGCCATCTTGGTGGAACCCCTAACACCATTTATTAAATAGGAAATCCTTTCCCCATTGCTTGTTTTTGTCAGGTTTGTCAAAGATCAAATTGTTGTAGATGTGTGGTGTTATTTTTGAGGCCTCTGTTCTGTTACATTGTTCTATATATCTGTTTATAATCAGTACCATGCTGTTTTGGTTATTGTAGCCTTGTAGTATAGTTTGAAGTCAGGTAGCATGATGCTTCCAGCTTTGTTCTTTTTGCTTAGGATTGTCTTGGCTATATGGGCTCTTTTTTGTTGTGTATGAAATTTAAAGTAGTTTTTTCTAATTCTGTGTGGAAAGTCAATGGTAGCTTGATGGGGATATTATTAAATATATAAATTACTTTGGGCAATATGGCCATGTTCATGATACTGACTCTTCCTATCCATGAACATGGAATGTTTTTCTATTTGTTTTCAATAAATGTTTTCCCATCGTGTGTGTGTGTCTCTGCCAGGTTTTGGTATCAGAATGAGCTGGCCTCATAAATGAGTTAGGGGGAGTAGTCCTTCATTTTCTATTGTTTGGAATATTTTCAGAAGGAACGGTACCAGCTCCTCTAGCTCCTCTTTGTACTTCTGGTAGAATTCGGCTGGGAATCCATCTGGTTCTGGGCTTTTGTAGATTGGTAGGATATTAATTACTGTCTGAATTTCAGAACTTGCTATTGGGCTATTCGTAGATTTGACTTCTTTCTGGTTCAGTCTTGGGAGGGTGTATGTGTCTAGGAATTTATCAATTTCTTCTACATTTTCTAGTTTATTTGTGTAGAGGTGTTTATAGTATTGATAGTAGTTTGTATTTCTATAGGATCAGTGGTAATCTCTCCTTTATCATTTTTTATTGTGCCTATTTGATCCTTCTCTGTTCTTCTTTATTAGTCTGGCTAGTGGTCTATCTATTTTGTTGATTTTATTTCTCCTTTGCTTTTTAATTTTAGTTTGGCTGGATATGAAATTCTGGGTTGAGAATTCTTTTCTTTAAGGATGTTGAACATCGGCCCCCACTCTCTTCTGGCTTGTAGGGTTTCTGCAGAGAGATGTGGTGTTAGTCTGATGGGCTTTCCTTTGTGGGTAACCTGACCTCTCTGGCTGCTCTTAACATATTTTCCTTCATTTCAACCTTGGTGAATCTGATGATTAGTGTATTGGGGTTGCTCTTCTCAAGAAGTATCTTTGTGGTATTCTCTGTATTTCCTGAATTCAAATGTTGGCCTGTCTTGCTAATTGGGGAAATTCTCCTAGACAATATCCTGAAGAGTGTTTTCCAACTTGTTTCCATTCTTTCCATCACTTTCAGGTACACCCATTAATGTAAATTTGGTCTTTTCACAATCCCATATGTCTTGGAGGCTTTGTTCCTTTTCATTCTTTTTTCTCTAATCTTGTCTTCATGCTGTCTTTCTTTTAGAGATTCCCTGCCCAGAGAGAAAGAATCTAGAGAGGCAGTCTGGCTACAGCTGCTTTGTGGAGCTGCGGTGGGCTCTGTCCAGTTCCAAAACTTCCAGGCAGCTTTGCTTACACGGTGAGGGGAGAACCACCTACTCAAGTCTCAGTCATGGCGGATGCCCCTCCCCCCACCAAGCTCGAGTGTCCCAAGTCGACTGCAGACTTGGATGGAGTTTAATTAAGTTGATATTCAATTACTGACATCCTTTCTTCCAGTTGATGGATTCACCTATTGATACTTGTGTATGTGTCACGAAGTTCTCATGCTGTGTTTTTCAGCTATATCAGGTCATTTATGTTCTTCTCTAAACTGGTTATTCTAGTTGGCAATTCCTCTAACCTTTTTTCAATGTTCTTAACTTCCCTGTATTGGGTTAGAACATGCTACTTTAGCTTGGAGAAGTTTGTTATTACCCACCTTCTGAAGCCTACTTCTGTCAGTTCATCAGACTCATTTTCTGTCCAGCTTTGTTCCCTTGCTGGCAAGGAGTTGTGTTCCTTTGGAAGAGAAGAGGCATTCTGATTTTGGAATTTTAGCCTTTTTGTGCTGGTTTCTCCCTATCTTCATGGATTCATCTACCTTTGGTCTTTGATGTTGGTGAGCTTTGGATGGAGTTAGTGTGTACGTCCCTTTGGTTTTGTTGATGGTATTCCTTTCTGTTTGTTAGTTTTCCTTCTAAGAGGCTCCTCTGCTACAGGGCTGCTGGAGGTCCACTCCAGACGCTATTTGCCTGTATCACCAGTGGAGGCTGCAGAACAGCAAAGATTGCTGCCTGTACCTTCCTCTTGAAGCTTCCTCCCAGAGGGGCACCCACCAGATGCCAGCTGGAGCTCTCCTATATGAGGTGTCTGTTGACTTCTGCTGGGAGGTGTCTCCCAGTTAGGAGGCATGGGGTCCGGAACCCACTTGAGGAGGTAGTCTGTCCCCTAGCAGAGGTTGAGCACTATGCTGGGAGATCCATTGCTCTCTTCAGGGCCAGCAGGTAGGATCATTTAAGCCTGCTGAAGCTATGCCCACAGCTGCCCCTTCACCCAGGCACTCTGTCCCAGGGAGATGGGAATTTGATCTATAAGCCCCCGACTGTGGCTGCTGCCTTTCTTTTAGAGTTGCCCTGCCCAGAGAGGAGGAATCTAGAGAGGCAGTCTGGCTACAGCTGCTTTGTAGACCTGCAGTGGGCTCTGCCCAGTTCCAACACCAGGCAGCTTTGTTTCCAGTATGAGGGGAAAACCACCTACTCAAGCCTCAGTATGGCAATGCCCCTCCCCTCCACCAAGCTCTAGTGTCCCAAGTTGACTGACTTCAGACTGCTGTGCTGGCAGCTAGAATTTCTAGTCAGTGGATCTTAGCTTGCTGGGCTCCATGGGAGTGGGATCAGCTGAGCAAGACCCCTTAGCTTCCTGGCTTCAGCCCCCTTTCCAGGGGAGTGAACGGTTGTGTCTCACAGGTACTCCAGGCTCCACTGGGGTATGAAAAAAATCTCCTGCATCTAGCTTGCTGTCTATCCAAACAGCTGCCCTGTTTTGCACTTGAAACTCAGGGCCCTGGTGGCGTATGCACCATATGGAATCTCCTGGTCTGTGGGTTGCAGAGCCTGTGGGAAAAGCAAAGTGTACAGTTCCTCACAGCATGGTCCCTCAGGCCTTCCCTTGGCTAGGGGAAGGAGTTCCCCCACCTGTTGCTTCCCAGGTAAGGTGACACCCCACCCTGCTTTGACTTGCCCTCCATGGGCTGCACCCACTGTCTAACCAGTCCCAGTGGGATGAGCCAAGTACCTCAGTTGGAAATCCAGAAATCACCTGCCTTCTGAGTTGATCTTGCTGGGAGCTGCAGACTGGATCTGTTCCTATTTGGCCATCTTGCCCAGAAGTCCCCAGCTGTAGTTTCTAATCAGCATGAGTCAACCAGTGTAACTTACTGTGTATTTTTAAACATAAAAAGTAATTTTAATGTTTTTGTATCCATTTAATATGAAGTCCCAGCAGATACAAAGATGATTAAAATATAGTCTTTGATCTTAAAATATAGTAAACTATGATTTTAGCAAGGAAAACTAGCATAATTTATTATGATTCAATGCATAATTCCCATTTAATACTTCAGTGAAATATTTAAAATAACCAGTGATCACAAAAGTATCAAACAAAATGAAAAATGTTTTACCTTTTCTCTTTGTAATAATATAGAAACAATCACCCTTAATTCTCATTTATCTAGCAGGCATCCAGCACAGCAATGACACTCAGTAAGGGCTTGCAAATATTTGCCAAATGCAAAAAATTATTAGCCATGCAACATTTTAAGAAGGCATGAGATTTCCAAAAAAGAGCTATCCAAAGGTGTAGCAAGCTTTAGAAAATGGGATTAGCAAGAGGGTAGATTCTGAGGGAAGAGAAGCCAATGAGGGAGACAGGAAAAGTGAGATTTTGAGATTTCAGAGGGGAGTTATTATTGTCAGGTACCAGAGAAGAATGGTGTTTGAAGAAGGGCTGATACCTGTTTACAATGTGGCAACAATAGAACATCAGACTGAAAGTAGCCATTGACTTTGCCAACGGGGCTTACCTCAAGGATATTCCCAAGCTTAGTTTCAGTAGGCTTCTGAGAGGAGATAATAGTACAGGAACTTGGAGAGGGAACAAGTAGTGACACTATAGATGCAGGGGCTGTCTGTTGGCTACATCTAAGAAGTCTGGTTTTTCCACCAAGATAGCTGAATAGGAACAGCTCCAGTTCGCAGTTCCCAGTGAGAGTGAGGCAGAAGGAGAGTGATCTCTGCATTTCCAACTGAGGTCCCAGGTTCATCTCACTGGGACTGGATAGACAGTGGGTGCCTAGAAGAAAACCTAGGCAATACCATACAGGACATGGGCATGGGCAAGGACTTCATGACTAAAACACTGACAGCAATGGCAACAAAAGCCAAAATAGACAAATAGGGTCTAATTAAAAAGAGCTTCTGCATAGCAAAAAATAAAAAACTGTCACTAGAATGAACCAACAACCAATAGAATGGGAAAAAATTTTTGCAATCTACCCATCTGACAAAGGGCTAATATCCAGAATCTACACAGAACTTAAACACATTTACAAGAAAAAACAACCCTATTTCTCAAAAGAAGACATTTATGCAGCCATTAGAGAAATGCAAATCAAAACCACATTGAGATACCATCTCACGCCAGTTAGAATGTTGATCATTAAAAAATCAGGAGCCAACAGATGATGGAGAGGATGTGGAGAAACAGGAATGTTTTTATATTGCTGGTGGGAGTGTAAATTAGTTCAACCACTGTGGAAAACAGTGTGGCAATTCTTCAAGGATCTAGAGCTAGAAATACCATTTAACCCAGCAATCCCATTACTGGGTATATCCCCAAAGGATTATGAATCATTCTATTATAAAGACACATGCACACATATGTTCATTGTGGCACTGTTCACCATAGCAAAGACTTGAAACTAACCCAAATGCCCATCAATGATAGACTGGATAAAGAAAATATGGCACATATACATGGAAGCCATAAAAAGGGATGCAGCCATAAAAAAGGATGAGTTCATGTTCCTTTCAGGGACATGGATAAAGCTAGAAACCATCATTCTTAGCAAACTGACACAAGAATAGAAAACCAAACACTGCATGTTCTCACTCATAATTGGGTGTTGAACAATAAGAACACATGGACACAGTGGGGGGGGAACATCACACATCAGGCCTGTCAGGGGGTGGGGGGATTGGGGAGGGATACCATTAGGAGAAATATCTAATGTAGATGACAGGGTGATGTATGCAGCTCACCATCATGGTACATGTATACCTCTGTAACAAACTGCATGTTTTGCACATGTACCCCAGAACTTAAAGTCTGGTAGGGAGAGGTAGAGAATGCATAGAAAAGTAACTGACTGGAGCAAGCAGATAAAAGAGCAAAGAGTAGGAGGGAGTGGGAAAGTGCCTTAACACATTGGGTTAGGAGAATGTGATCCAAGACTGGAGTATGCGAATTGGAAAGTTTAGCTCAAAGTTTGGCTTCAGATTTTTATCTGAGTCTAAAGGGGAAAACAAAAGGGTAGTAGGAGCTACAGGATCTTGATTTATGAGGAAACTCAAATCAGTCTCTTAGCAAAGTAGGGTAAAAGATGCTTATCCTGGGGAGTACTGGGAATTAAGAAAAAAACACAACAACCAAACATGCCTTCTAAGGTTTTTCAGTGTCCCTGCCCTGATCTAGAGTACCATTAATTAGTTGTTGATTTCATGGCACTGCTGTCCCTCAAGAGCAGGTTTGGGAATAGAAGGCGACCAAGTTACTAGTGAAGAGTTCAGATAAGCAAAAACTCATAATTTAAATATTTCAGTAATTGCCTCAACTCCCACCTTGTGTTTTGTAGATATGGTTTTTATAAGCTCTCTGAAGAAAAATAAGTTAAAGAAGAGAGTACTAGTCAAATATAGATGTGAAAGATTTTTCTGTTCGTAAGGACTGTGATGGATAGTTTTACTTGTCAAGCTGGCTTACAGTATAGTCCCATTTATTCAATAAAACACTAATCTCGATGCTGCTTGCTAAATATATTTTGTAGATGTAGTTAACATCTACAATTAACTGACTTTAAGGAGATCATCCTTGGTACTTTGGCCAGGTCTCATCCAATCACTTGAAAGGCCTTAAGAATTAAATTGAGGTTCCCCTGAGGAAGACGAAATTCCACCACAAAAGTGAACCATCAATTGGCCAGGTATGGTGGTTCATGCCTGTAATCCCAGCATTTCAGGAGGCTGAGGCGGGTGGATCACAAGGTCAGGAGTTCGAAACCAATAGGGCCAATATGGTGAAACCTCGTCTCTACTAAAAATACAAAAATTAGCCAGGCATGATGTGGGTGCTTGTAATCCCAGCTACTTGGGAGGCTGAGGCAGGAGAATCACTTGAACCCAGGAGGCGGAGGTTGCAGTGAGCCAAGATTGCACCATTGCACTCCAGCCTGGGAGACAGAGTGAGACTCCATCTCAAAATAAAAAACCCCAAAACGTTAAACTGAACCATCAGTTCCTGTCCAAGAGTTTCCAGCCTGCTTCCCTGCCCTTCAGATTTTGAACTTGCCAGTCCTCATGATTTGGGTGAGCCCAATACCTACTCTCGTTTTGTTTCTCTGGAGAGTACTAGCTGATACAGAGACCAAAGCTCAGACTTTACAGAAAAGAGAAGTTCTGATCTTCTGTTTCTGCAACTATGCAGTTTATCTATTTAAACTTACTGAAGAAAAATGAAGATTATGGTGGTGGTTAGTGATTAAGGCAGGGGATATGTGATAGGGGATGTGGGAGAGGGATTTTAACATATCTGAACTGGTTTCACACTACCTGGTTTTACTAGCTGATTTTTAGGCCTTTACTTACTTGGTACAGGTAAGTTGAAGGGGGATCAGATTCTTTGGATTAATCAGACTTCTTCAGTTCTGGGATTGTATCTCCTGTTGACTCAAATGGTAGCATCAGAACTCTCAGAAATACAGCTTATGTCTAACAACTTACATGACACATAGTCTAAAAACATTTGCCTAAGGCAAGGTTTAAGCCATTCCAAGTGGATAAACTGGCATGTCTAAGTATCTTGCTTTGTAGGGAAGATGTGACACACCATATCATATACTGTGTGTGTGGATTCATATTTAATTTGTTCTTGTTTGTGCTCTTTTGGACACAATTTTAATTTACTCATCTGTTAAATGTTACACATTTATCACCTTGTGACACTGAGGCATTTATTTAATGTTGTGTTAAACACCTAACCAGGTGTTTCACTTTATCTTTAAGTGAAAAATGAAAAATAATTACTCCTGAGTTTTAATATGCAGAAAAGGTAATATTTTTCATCAATTTCCCCCATTTATGGGCTATTAACATAAATAGAATGCATGCTCATTGACATTTAAAATATCACTTTTAATGGGGTCTTTTGGGTTACTTTATTGCTTTTGAGGCCAATTATAGATGCCATGAAATACAGCAATAACCACTTAGGAATGAGCATGTATTCTATAGATGACTGATGCATTATTTTGTCAGTTACTGAAGTACTCAAGCTAGATCACAATTCTAAAAAAGAATTTCCTAGCTGTTCTCTCCCATGAAATCTTGAGAATATTGCTTTCAGGGAATTTAAAATTCTGTTTCAGAGAAGCCCAAAATTTACAATCATTTTTACAGACAAGAAATGCTAGAAAGAACATTTAAAAACAGTGGTCAGGTAACTAAGCCACCAAGTGCTTTGTAATTTATTAGGTATATTTACTTATTCAGGTTAATTAACGACATGTTTGACATAACATCAGGCTGCCCTTCTTACTTGGCAAATACTACCTTAATTCTCTAGAGCTAATTCCGTCACCAGCCATTCTTTTCAAGGACAGCTTGTTATTATTCTCTTGGAAACAATTAACAGACTGTCATACAGAATAACATGTACTTCATCCTGAAATTCTTTATTGAAGAAGGCCCAGAAAACACAGTCATTTTAAGCTTTGACACTTGAGATACTTATTTTCAGAAAACTTTTCCTCTGTACTTAAATTTTAGAATATTCCAATATTGTGAGAACACATTACACTAGGAAAATTATTTAAAAGGAAATCTGGGAGAGAGATCCAAGATGGCCACGTAGCAGCAGCTCAGGATTCTAGCTCCCAGTGAAAGCGCAGAGAGCAAGTGGATGCTGCAATTGCAGACGAATTTTTGATGCCCACAGACAGGGAGATTCATAGTGAAGGAGCCACATGGGTTGCCAGTGCGATTCTTTTGGCCGGCGCGGTGCTTCTCGGTGTGGAGTGTATGGGACTGGGTGCCCTTTTAGTCGGGCTCCGCTGGTCCCATCCCCACAAGAACAGCAATTGGAAGCGCTGAGGACCGAGAGCAAGCACAGCTGAACTCGGGAAGGCCCAGCTCTGTGGGGAAGGGGCGCCCCCCGAAGGAAAACTAAGAAACAGAAAAAACTTCACCACCAACAAGCCAGACGTCCACTCAGAGACCCAATCTGAAAGTTGGCAATTACAAAGATGACAGGTGGATAAATCCACAAAAAT